>LR139782.1:2488-24472 GCA_900659605.1 Tisbe holothuriae
TCTCCCAGGCACCGCATCCCTTCCCAAAGAAGATGCCACACATTTGATCACCACTGATCTTGCCTTGACTGTTCATGTATGACAACTCCGGCTATTAATTAAGATTACTTAACACGCTCTCTTAATACATAATAAACATATTACCACATATGTGTAACCAATTCCATAGCACTCTTCTTCAGTCAAGAACTGCAGATTGAGACAGAGTCCAACGAACCCTTCGACCACATCGTCGATTGTAGCGCCGTTCTCGACAGAGTCGAGGGCTCCATCAATGAGAGAAATACACGCCGCACAGGCAAGATTAAACTCAGACTGAAATTGTATTTGGTATAACTTAATAGTATGCTTTAAATGAGTCTTAATTACCTTTGGAAAGGGTTGAGTCTCCAAATTCCTCGCAAAGTCCCTTGCGTACGGGATGAGTGCTTCCACATCAGCCGGCAGGAAGCTGAGCGAATCCTCCCCTCTGGGTGCCATGAACAGGTTGGCCATGTTCCGCCGGAAGGCGAAGCTGCTCATTGCCATTGTGGCCGAAAGACAAGTGCTTAATAAAAGTCCTATTATGGCAGCAGCCTTCATTGTGTTCATGCAGACAAATGTCAAGAGTGATCATGTTCTTATATATATATTATTAACCGAGGGCATCATGAACACTAGCATTGTACGAAAGTGAAGAGATAATAAAATGTATTGACAGCAAGCGTACGATATGTTTACAATGTGACAATACATTCATTTTACATGTGTAATATGTTTTGCAAAGCGAAACTCGTTTGTTTGCATCCTACTAACGGTCTCCTCCTCTCAAACTTGCCTATCACATCAAGTTATGGGTGGGCCGCCATGAGACAGAGGCCTCAGCAGCCATATCAGCATGATTTGCTCCAATTCCTCCTTCTTCCCAGTCAGTCATCCAGGCCCATAAACGGAGCTGAAAGAATGCTGCTAAAAGAAGGAACGCAGTTTTAAATAGCCTTATTATGATGATTGTTGCTTTTCTTCTGTCCGTGTATAAATAAAAAAGATTCCCTTTGTCGGCGCTCATTTTATGCTCGTAATAAGCATTGTTTGAGCTTTTGCAAAAGAAAGATCGACATCATCTTGGTTTGATCCACTCGACTTGTTTATAATCTTAATAAAAGGGACGAATCGAGCTCGTTACTGAATGCGAATAATGATAATAATATATTCTAATGCCGCGTTCAAAAGGAGAACAAGCGTAATTCGTAATCTCATTATAGCAATATATTTCATCACGATTTTATAATAATACCGGTCTGAACCCACTGTGCTCAGGCCTTGTATCTGCTTCTGGGCCTTCTTATTAATAACACTGTTTGCATCAACCGTACACACGATGACAAGGCAACATTGAGAGCGGACTCAGCCTCGAGACATGATACCATTATTAATTCTTTTCAAAAACGGATTTATGCATGCAGTTCATTTAGACGACGATGTAACAGCATATAGAATTACATGAACAAATATACACACAGTGGTGTCAGGTCAGTACTTTATCATTATATATCTCAGTGTAGCATTTGCGTATGTTATTATATGAGCGCTGCAATTTGCAAGTATACGAAACGCTGCTCGTTTGCTATGCGGTCGATCTGTTTTGTTGTCCCCGCCACCCACAGAGAACGAAGAAGAAGAAACAAAATACAAATAATAATGATAACCAGTGCATAGGGGAGAATGTGATAGTCTAAATATACGAGTATGTATAAAGAGTTTCAGGTTCGAATACATGACTTCTTTTGAGATTGTCTTTTAAAATTACTGCTTAGAAAAAAGTACGCTTGTACAGTTTCCTTCGGGGGAAAAACAAACTCTTATATACGCATTCAGGTTGTTTTGTAACCTATTAGGACTCTTTGATATCGACTCTTTGATATCGACTCTTTTTCCCAATCAACCGTTCCTTCCACAAAAGCTCGCTGTTTAACTGCCTTAATTTTGGTCGTCGGACTTTTAGGCGTTTCGCACGACGCACCAAAGCCCAGCCAGTCAGCCCTGCTGGTTATGAGAAGATATTAATAATATAATACGCGATATTCTGCTCTGGTGTCAGTAAGGAAGAAAGAAGAAATAGCCCTCATTTTCTGGTTGCCCTTTAAGATTAAACATTGCGGCGACCCGGCGAGACATTAAACGTGCTCTGTACGATGTTTTAAGTGTGTATAATATCGGCGGGTTTTTGGATGTACAGTTCGTGCTCGGGACAAAATTGAAAATTTTAGAGTCTCCGGTGGCAGAGTCATTTTTAATCACGGGGCAAATGGGTGTCATTATTATTATTTAATGAAACTGCTACTTCCACGGCGCCTTCTGTAGGGTACGCATTTGCGTTGTAAAGTGCAACTGTACACAATGTAGAAATATGCTACATCAGTGCACTTAATGGTTGGTATTTCAATGCATCTTCCTCTCGAGTGCAGAAGAGGATTTTTGAAGATTGTGAAATAATCACGGTTGGAATCTACCATTTTAAAACCACTGTGTTTGTTACTCTATTTGGGTTTATTGGTTGATTACCATGCATTCCTAAATTACCTGTTTACAACGTTATACAATGTTGCCCAAATGTGTAAACAGCAAGAAAGATGATAAGAAATGCCTCAAATACACTTTTATTCTATTTTATTTATTTTTAATCCAAGACACTTTTTACAGCCAGTTCGTGTCACATGATTGAGTTTGATGAATAAATTACCTGCAGTAAAACTCTAACTGTTTTGTTTTTCAATTAGACGACATTATTTGTCTGTCATGTAATAAAATTCCACTTTTTGTGCTGCTCTAAATTCTTCACGAAGTGGGTGTGTGCCATAAATGTGTGAGAGAGAGACACACAAAGAGAGCGACGGTATTGACAACCTGCTTCCGACTGAAGGCTTCAATCAA
Organism: Tisbe holothuriae; assembly: GCA_900659605.1. NCBI lineage: Eukaryota > Metazoa > Arthropoda > Copepoda > Harpacticoida > Tisbidae > Tisbe > Tisbe holothuriae. The sequence continues at coordinate 5,402 of LR139782.1, forward strand.
GCAGTATTTGCAGTAGAAAGACTACTTTTGAGTCCTCTTAAAGCTCCGTTGTTCTCCTTTTATAATGTCAAATTGTTCTCATCCCTCTGGCGATTGTGATGATAAAACGGTTCTCACAGTGGAATCTGATGCTGGTAAACATTATTTGTACCCATTGTGCGGTCTAGAGTACGTTGTCACATCATTATCATGGTAACCTGACCTCTACTAATAACAATCGTTCACTTTTGGACGGTTTATATTCTCTGGCACCTGCTAATTACTTCTAAAAATGAGAGCAAGACATGCAACTGCCAGTTTGACTGATGAGTTGCATCAGGGATGCATTTAGTTACAATACGTGAATTAATGGCGACCCTGAGTGGTCGCTCATTATCCCTAGACGGAGAGCATTTAAAAAGGCACAAATCTCTAACGACTCATATTCGCTGCATACCGCACACGTGAACAAAGACAGGAAAAGGCTTCAACGGTGGGAAGTTGGAAAAGGCGTATAATTCATCTAAACTTTTGTTTGTACTTAAAGAGCCCGGCGAGCATCAAGATTATGTACTTTGAAGCATCTTTTTTGCAGCTGAAAATCAAATCTACAGCGATTTGGAGCTGTTATGTACTTTACTTTAACATTTTCTACTTGATTACCATTTGAATGAGCCAAGACAGGTGCTGTTGACGACAATTCTATTCCCACCATTCAAACCGAATCGATCAGCAGACGCGGTTTCTCACTTACCTTTCGTTTAAGTCCAGACGAGACAGAAGATTAAGCGCCAATTTAGCGCATCACACTTAGACGTACTTTCCGTCTAATTGAAGTTTAATTGAATGAGCGTACTTTTACAGAAGAAGGAAAATCCCTTCTCTTTGTCCGCGGCTCTGGTGGAATTAGCGCAAAATTCCTCTTCTAAGTATATTATAGCGAGATGACTATAATCTAGTGCGAGGTGCCAAGAGAGCTTTTTTTAGATCAGCACCAAAGCTGGCCGCGGCGGAGGCTATTTATTGCCCCGTTAATTTGATCGATGCAGCAGAAGCGATCGGATCAGAAAATAAATGGATGAGGGTTTAAAAATAAGACAAAGTCAACAAACTGGCCATCAGAGAGGGAGAGAAACGGGGGCATAAAGCCTTCTGTAACATGCCCATCATTGAAGCACGTTCCTTATGACTATATTTAGCCGTCGCACCGTTTATATTTGAGCACATAATTCGTCGACCCATTTCGTATTCCGATCAGATTTTGCCATAACGTTCAGCTCGTTTTGGAATGGAATGGAATGGCTGCTTGTCAATCCAAATCATGATGATGGAAAATAATACACGATTGGTTTTGCGTCGCCAAGAGAATCAAATCAGGCCTGTAGACAGAGGAGACAGTCAGGGAAGACATGTTTAAACTGTTTCATTTATATATAAGTGTGTATCACTCTATATTCTCATGTTTAAACTGGCAACCCTGCTCCCGTTTAAAAAGAACATGACGCGCATAATAGATTCGACCGCACAGAATGCCCTCGGCAGCCTCTTGAGAGAGAATATATAACCGTGATACGCATCATGACCATTGACATTTAATACTCTCGAATAGCGACATCAATGGATTATGATGACAAAACGCCTCGCAAAAAATAGATTAGATAAAAGTCACGACTCTGGACAAAAAGGATTCTCGTTGACACAGATGGAAACATTATATGTCTAAATCTGCATTAGAATGTCAAAACATGCACAAATACGGTTGATTACATTCCGAGCTCTATTTATCATCATCCGAAATGGGTGGCTTATGAACGAACGAACGCCCTTCTTCTTCTTCTTTTCTTCGCGTAATATCCCAATCAGCGAAACATTCAGTTATTTGTTTGTTTGCTTGTCCAATTTCGCCCACCACCAGCTCCAGGCCCATTTATCATTTCTTCCGAACAAAGACTAATTGCAGCGCGCCCCAAAAGAGTAATGACGAGAATTGCAATTATTACATCCCCATGTCAAGCAGAGTGTCTAAATCTGCCTACGTAAATATTAATGCTCCGACTACACCCTTAAAAAGGGTTGAGTGCTCAGAGACGTCGATTGAAGTTGATGTGTTATTAATACAGATCAAAAGGTTTCAAACATCATCATCGTCGTCGTCGTCATGGGCGGAGGATAAAAACGGCTTAATTTATTCGACCGCCAGGCGGACAAATTTGGCAGGATGTTGGATTACCATGAGCATTAAACTGACATTAAAGGTGAATCTTGGTTTAATATTGTACTACAATTGACATGTATGCCTAGCTCTGATATATTACAAGACCTATCTATGCATATATCGATGATCCGTAAAAGGCCCGCAGGTCTTAATTGGGCACTACTTGGCATCAATGCCGAACCCCTCTCTCACTCTAAATACGACGGGAAACAGTTACACAACAGCAGAGGTCACAAGTCTCGATATAAACAGTCATTTTACGATCCTCTTTAAAGAGCTGTGAAACATGCCTTGATGCTGAGCAATATTGTTTTATCGTGCTACGTGGCAACATCAGACAAGCGACGACCGAATTACATCTCCAATGAGAATTTTACGACTCGAGAACGAAGAGCCCATATTGCCAAATGTTCGCGTCCGTGATATGATATGTGCTTTATAACAATTGCCATCTTGCACATGCTCAACAATAGAGACAAAAGACCGATGTTCTACAAAGGGTCTTGTTTTAGATATGATTGCAACTGCGAGGCACAAAAACGACGACGGTGCCGTACCTAAAGCAATTGCTAACACGCGCATTAAAATGCACTTTGGGGGCCTGAAAGACGGAGAAGGAGAAGTGCAGTTTAGAACAACTATTGAAGCGAGGAGATTTATATTTGGAGCAAAATGCTCTGTTATTATTGTTCCGCTGGTCAGAATTCGGACTATAATCCTCTTGATGTAACCTAAAGATAACTCTAAATATAGACAAAGTTGCATTAAGCGACATGTTTCAGCCTAATCAACTCTTTTTGGTACCCCTCAAATGTCTTTTTTTATTTGCTTAAGCATCTGGAAAATAATAAAAGGAGGTGTACGCAAAAAGCAGGTTCTTAAAATAGCTTTTGATTAACGATCGGGCTCAAAACAGACATTGAAACTGTTTTATATTTTTATCTTTCTAGTGCGACAACAAGAGAAGAAAGAGAGAAGAAAGAGAGGAGAGCTCCTTTTTTGAATGGTAATTGATAGATTCGATGTGTGTCTAAAATACGGCCAAGGAGCGAATATAGTTTTATCTATAACACAATTGCGTACTATTAACAATATAAAATAGTATTGTATAAATTAGATACTAGTGTACACTTGGACTATTGAATGAGTAAAATTAACAACGGGATGAAATACCAGATTCCCTCCACAAATATTCCAATTCTTCTTCTTCTCCGCTTATAGTCATATTTTGAAAAGTGAATAGAATGGGCATTCCAGTTTTTCCCTCCTCCCCATTTTCCGAACAAAAAACGAACAAAATACGTCTTTCTTTCTTTATTCTTTCACCGGTGCATTTGTAAATGATTAATCGTCTTCGTTATCTCTGACCAAATTAACGTGAACAAAAAAGCAATTATCGCTTTTACAACGTGGAAAAATGGGTCTGATTACGGTTGTTTTTAACCTCTTTCTCCGTTACGTTTGCGTCATGAAGCGTCGTACGCATTAATTGCGTAAGAGAGCAACAACTTTATTATTATTGTGATCCACGCATGAAAAGGAGGATTAAAGACTTTGGAATCTGCCGATGAAAAGAAACTTTGAAGGGCATTTTGTGTGCATTGTAATATGAAGAGATTCCAGTAAGATGGAAACCAGTTTAGGGATCAATATATTTGATATGTAACTGTATGTAGTTTACAGTCTTTGAGTCATATTTTGCCCTTATAACTTGTACCCGCTAAAGAGGGTGTATCACCGAAGGTGAAAGAGGTGCTTTCAGTTTCGCGCCATATAGAAGTAGAGTCAGATGTCCATATTTCGCGTCAATGCTTGTTATGTTCTGACACCACCTCTTTTTTTACTCAGTACAGCTCACTGTCTTTCTGTTTTCGGGGACCAAGTAGCAAAGAATAACCTCGTAATTATGAACAAACTTTAATTAATTAAGCCCTATTTTAGGTATGATAATGTCCTTGATGCGGAGGTAGATGAAATATTTTTGCTGTATACATAACATTAACACTAATTAAAGGCATGTATTGTGCTTAATTGTCCTATATTAATGAACTAAAATTGCATTTTACGACCCCTGCGCGCTAATATAGAAAAGTGTCTCATGACGTGCGGAAAGGCAGGCAAGCAGGAGGAGAAAAAAGTGTCCCGCATGGCGGAATGTGCGGAGGTTGGGAGACAGGTCTCTCTCTAATACACGGGCCTCTAGTACCCGCTTTCCTGCCTCCATTGCAATATGTCTCTTTCAATGTCACATTTTCATGTCTCTCCCATCGATCGTTCATCGCATCATTTTCCTTACATATTATTTAGTTCGCATCATGAATTATCATCGTGTATATTCTACAGCGTCGTCGTCGTCGTTGTCGTCTTAATCCGATTCAAGATGGATATCAGAAGAGATTTCTCTCGATGCAATGTAGAGATCCATCAGAGAGAGAGAGAGAGAGAGAGAGAGAGAGAGAGAGAGAGAGAGAGAGAGAAAGTCAACGAATTATTACGATTACGATTTACATGATGATGCGAGTTCTGCTAAATGGGAAATGACTGAGTCAACGTTGTCTTCAAAACGAGCATATGGATTATATGATTGGTGAGCAAGGACAACATTACAAAGTACATATTGCTACGGATATAATGCAGTTCAACGTAGCATTGCAACTCTAAACTTGTTTGACATCTTTTACTTGAACAAAACTTTTCTCACAAGGAAAAATGCGCTTAACCCCATTTGAAGGGATGTCAAAGCTGTGCCTTATCGTTTTAAGGCGTGTTTGCAACCTATTTAAAACGGGAAATACAACACCGTGTAAGGGTGGATCTCGCTGAGAAATAAGGGCGGGGAACATTCTTTTCTTTGCCACCGTACAATGTATTTGTCAACGCTAATCCGCTGAAAGACTGCTTCATAATTCATTTCAGTGCAGTGTAAAATTAAACTCCTAACATCTCCCTGACAACCTGAAAATTTTACCATGTGACCAGTTAATGTTTATCCTGCTTGATATGCAATTAAGACTGGATCTCTTCTACCGCAGCCACCGCGACGTGTAATCATAATTTCATAATGAACTCATTTTCCGACCATTATCAAAAGGTCAACAGCAGCAGCAGAAACAACAGGGCGGCCCAATTAACTTTTGTCTCATACGACAATAGACGATAGTTTAATAATAATAGTAATACACTTAAGAGTATTAATTAAAACTGTTTCAATAAGGGAGGTCTTAGATTGACTTTTGTCGAGCTCGAGTTTTTTCATGAATATGCTTATGATAATAAATGGAAGGAGAATTGTTGTGGCCTCATGTGGGCGGATTAGTTCAAGCCAGGTTTATAAAACCTTTTCTTCGTTGGCCCCATTAGAATACAAATGATTTTTTTCGGGGCTAATCTTCTAGCCTGAGTGCATTTCAATCTGTTCAAGGGATAGGAGATATGTGTGTAAAGGGCATTATTGCAATATTGCATTATCAGCAATAATACTTTGAGCTACACAAACTGGTGCATTATTTGTAGCTACACATTGGCAACTACATTTACCAAGCGAGTCTTGAGGACAAATTCCTTTCTCCCCATCTACCTTGTGCATACATGACCACATACAAGTCTCACGTATGCTCTTATTCACAGGTCGGTCAAGGTGTTTTGTTCCCTTCATTCTGCTTGGCTGAGGACGATTGCTAAAAGATGGCATTTACGTTAAGGATGCTTTAGTTGGATTTAAGAATTTCTCCCGCTTTTACTCCGGAATCTGCTCCGTTTTCTTCTACTTCCTTTCTTGGGCCGAATGCCAACATTTTTTCCCGCCTAGCATCTCAACTGGGACAGGAGGAGACGAAGGAAGAAAGAAAGAGAGCCGAAAATATAGAGCATACATTTCGAAAGTCAAATCAGTTTTTCCTCTAGCGCTTTTGTCAACTGTTCCTTCTGCAATACAGTTGTTATCTACGGACTGTGACATTGGATCATTATTATATTACAGCGTTGAAAGGGGAGAGGAAAGAACGAAGGGTGAGTTACTGTTTTTTTACAATTTAATAGGCACTGGATAGAGAACAAAAAATCATGTGCCTCATTGACAGTGAAATATAGAATAGAGTTAGAGTTAATTTCGACATAAACGGTTAGTAACATAAACTTCGAATGTTTACTGTATGTTCTTCTTTAAAGCAAACTTTTGTCCATTTGGTATTAAATGGTACTCGACTAGGTAGTATGCTAATGCATGCATCGACACACCGCCCCATTAGGTATTATTATTATCGACTGGGTCTCTCTCTCCATTCACGTCCTCTGTATGTGTGCAGTCTTCTTCTTATTCTTCTCAGTCCTGCTGTGTCATTGGTCTCTCTATAATATCACACAGAGACAGAAGAAGAAGAAAGAAGAAAAAGCTCATTTTGAGACGGAACCGCTGGCAACGAATTTATAGCGTTGCTCTAAGATACTCTTCTCCTTCTTCTCTTTCCGTGAAGCTCGTTAATTTTCGAGTATAGAGAGTGGAGAAACAGCTAAGGAACACACTCTCTGACTGTCTCCTTGGACGTTAGCTGTCAACTTCTGGATGTACTGCATTGTCGGTTTACGTTAATCTGTGGCATTGTAGTCCACTGCCATTGTGTATCCTCATCACACAATGGGAGACATAATAATCGGCAGTATCGACACCCGATTTCCTTCCCTTGGGAGCAAAAGCTGCTGCTGCTCGACGACATCAGGATGTTCATCCGTCTTAATACACAAGACAGCTGAGTAAGAAGTCTTTGGATTTAGGAGTCTGACCTTCAACGAGCTGCTGAGATTATCTAGAGCTGGTAAAATAACTCTTGAAAAAAACATGCGCGGACAGGAATACAAACAACAAGCAGCAGCAACAGTTGACCCCCTCGAAGCTTTTTTTAAAAAGCTCTAAGCTCATGTTGAAGCTCTTCTTCTCTGTCTTTCTCTAGACGGCATCGATCGTCTTTTCATCATCAACACAGAGCCACCACCACCATCATCAAAGGAAATAAAAAGTCTTTTTACAACCTACTCTGGGAAGGAAATAAGAACACACATCACCTATAAGCCAGATCATCATCATCATCAGCTGACTTTGAATGATTCTTGTCACGTCTGACATCAAAACTCAGTCTCATCAGGGGCAAAAAAGAAGCCATCGGCAAAAGTAAAATAAAGTGCCGCGGAAATAGGTGCTTAAAGATTGTTTACAATTGCCTATTTCATTTTATAGATAAGAGGATGTATAGGCATTATTTCAAAAGACATATGCCTATCATTTGTAATTAAATACGTTAACCCTCTCCCATTAAGTCCACCCTTTCACTTTGCCTGTTGTTGAAAGTACGTTGCTTTCTCCTTTCATGTTGTTCATGCGTTTTCCGTCCATCCTCATACTCAGCAGTAGTCAAAACTCAACTCTCTCTCTCCTTGGATTAGTTGTTCTTCGCTGCATGGGCTTCTTCCATTCTTCTTCAAGGCCTCTTCTTATAACATTCTCTTTTCTCTCTTTGCAGCTTCTTAGCTCTTCCTTCCTAGTTCTCTTGGCTTGCATGGTAGACGACGAGGGCGACAACAACGACCAAGGAATCGCAGCTTACTCGGGCCGTGCCATAGAAGAAGAGAATAAAGAAAGAAGAAGAAGTGATCTCCAAGGCCAGCAGCAGCATCCAAACATGGTGATGACGAAGCTTCTTCTTTCTTTTGAGCGCGCCTAACAAGGCAAGGAGACTCTTCTCTCTTTTCATCTCTCCGTTGGCCTTGGTGAAAGCCTTTTTTGAGCGCGAGAAAGCCTCCTCTTCCAAAGAGAACGAGCGTGCCCGATCACCGACCAAGATGCCAGCGGGCGGCGCTGCGAACCACGGGGGAAATCCTAATGGAGACGGAGGAGGAGGAGAGAGAAACCACCACCGCGCGGGTAGGAAGAAGAAATTAGTTCGCGCGAGGCACGTCTCCAGAGCAGACAGCTGCAGTGATACGGAACAACAACAACAGCAACAGCAGCATCCACCAAAGACACAGAGACAGCGACAGCAGCATTACCGACGTGGCCGTGGTCAACAACAGCAGCAGCATCAACAACAAGCGGCCTCCTCCGCCCCATCAACAAGCCACTCGAGCAACCTCCACGACACCGTCGTCGCCGCGGAAGAAGAGCCTCCAAAGGCCCCTCCTCCTCCAGATAGCGGCCTCGTGAGCGGGGATGCCTCGCCTGAATCCCCGCCTCCGACTTGTTCGGGAATCGACGGCCTCAGTGGTGCAGCAGCGCCTGGAGCAGCAGCAGCACCGCAGTCGAGTGGCGAAGAAGAGCGCGACCCGGTTCTGGGGAAGCGAGATCAGACGGGTGCTCATCAAGGTGGGGCAGAACAGCTTCAAGATGCTGAGGTCACTGCAGGTGCGTTGCACGGCGCTCACCAGGAGGAAGTACTCCCAGCTGGAGCAGTGAAGGAAGAACAAGAATGCGGTGAACAAGACAAAGAAGAAGAGGAAGAGTTCTCCGTGCCTATAACCTGTTTCAGTGTTAGTGACAGTGTTACCAGTGTTGTAGTGTCCGCTTGCAAGCGACCTTCAGAAGACCTCAGCTGCGGCAGTAGTAGTGTTGCAACGAGTATCAGCAGCAGCACGACCACAGTCCTCGGTGCAAGCAACAACTTGAGTGCAGCAGTAATAGTAGCTGAGCCTACAATAGTGGTGGAAGAGGAGCATAATAGTAACAGTGATTGCAGTGACACGTTACCCCCGCAAATCTCCTCCCTCTCCCCGCGCCGGTCCCCTGCTGCGTTCTTATGGCGAAAGCCGCTCCTGGGGCACCTGGCATCATCGGCCCTGGCAGCGGCGGCCAACAAGAGCCAAGCAGCAGAGTCGGCTGCTGACATGGGCGATCAGAGAGCCCAGCAACAGCAGCAGCACCAGGATCACCAGTGGCACCACAATCACGAGAAGAGCAATGGAAAGAGTCAGACCGGAAACGGAGGCGTGGTTACAGGGCTAGGTGTAGAGAGTGGTGGTTCAAGGGGCGTGCCACCTCCACCCGGGCCTTGGAGCACATCAAGTGGGGATCCACCTATTGGCATCCTCGGCCTTGAATCCATTAGTCCTGGTGGTGAGCACCATGATCAGGAAAAAGAAAGGTCCACCATGTTGTTGGACATGGGCAAGGTGGTGGGCGTGCTCAGGGCTCAGATCCCAAGCCTGCAACAACAGGTAGACCAGGATCAAGCTGAGGACGAGCAATTGCTTCAGGAGGAGCTACATCATCATAGGTTGCACAACGACTCTTCAGAGAGCCCTCACCCACCACCAGCTGCTGTGCTGCAGAACCACCACCTGCACCCGCACTCCCAGTTCCGTGGTCTCAGCCCCGCTAGTCCAGTGGGATGTGCTTCGTGTTCTCCCTCAGCCAACCGGAGCACCGACGATCCTCTGGATGACTCTCTGTGCGGAGATCCACTCATGTATGCCACCTTTGTGGCCCCAGTGCAGCAATACTCGACAGAGACAGAGCCCTCCAGACAGCCCTCCTTCAACTTTCAGTCCAGGCAGCCCTCTTTCAAGCAGAACAGTTCTGAAGCCGAGAGTAACAGCCAAGCTGAGTCTGCACCTCCGTTTGCCCCATTCCCAGGTTTACCCGGCCCCAACCCCGGTGACCACAGCCCCGCTCCTATTGCTGCTGATGACGACGTGCGGGACATCTATGAGAAGGTTCCCGTGGACCAGTGGCCACTCCCACCCATTCCTGTATCCTCCTCTTTGGTCCACCCAGGGGACATGGAAATCTCCCAGGCCGAGCTTGACCAGCAGGCGGCGCAGGAGCGCCTTTCCTTCCTCTCTGAGAGCAGCAACAATGTGTCAGAAGTTGATGATGACCCAACGCTCCTCTCAGGATCTGGACTGCCACCACTTCCTCCCACCCCACCAGCCAAGCTTGTTCTGGAGCGGTCTTCACCATTGGAAGGGTTTCCAATGGTGGATGCCACTCCCTCGCCAACTTCACCGCCAATTGACTACTCCCAGGCCGGCCCACCACGCTTCAGCAATGAGCACTGCATGGCCGGCTGGGGGAGTGGAGAGGAGAGCGATTCTCGGTTTGATAGGCAACCGGCTCAGCAACAAGCTGGTCAGCGATCGGCCTGTGGGACAGTTCGACGCAAGGTCAAACGGGAACGGAATCGAACAGCAGCGGTGGCATCCGGGCCAACCACGCCCACCCACTGCTCTCACACCCAAGCTTTTGCCAGCAGTGACCTGCCGCCACCGCCGCCCCCTCCTCGCAAACCGCAGCATCTGCAGCAACAGCAGCCCAACCCGCCGTCTTCCAGTCACCAATCTAAGCCTTCTTCAACCAAAGCACAAACCCCAACGACAAGTTCATCGACACAACAGTGTCATCATCGACACCGAAGCAAATCCAGGAGCAAGTCCCGATCACCAGGACGGGAGATTGAACCTTCAGCACCAGCTAATGGCAGTAGCACTATGGTGATTGTGCACCACCATCATCATGGTTCGTCCCGACCCTGCTCGCACACTACCAGCCGTCACGGCAGCAGGGGAACGTCTCCTGACAACATCTCCGAGTCTTCGCAGTCGTTCCATGAGAATGAGCTTTACAGTGGTGGACGTGGAGGTGCTCGAGGTGGTGCTCGCTGTGCAGGAGGTCACCGCATGCCACCGCCGCAGCAACAACAGAGAGTGCCTTGTCATGGCGGCGACCACCCAAGAGATCTGGGTGAGCTGCAGCCATTCATGCACCAAGCCATCTATGCCAATCGGGACAGTGTTCGAGAGTCTTGGCTCTCCTCAGGCAGTGACTACCAGGGTTCAGTGGCTTCGGTAGGCAGCGGCCAACAGCAGCAGCAGCAAGTCAGTCTCAATGCTGCCACTCAATTACTCCAGCAGCGTCATATCATTCCACAATCCTCCGCGGAGGAGCTCTTTCAAAGACAGATTATGGAGTGCAACATGCAACGACAGAAGGTGCAGCAACAACAACAACATGCTGCACCTCAAGAGCAGCTTCAGTGTGATTATAGTGGTGCTTCTTCAGGAACGACGCTTCCTAGGGCTGCTGGCAAAAGGCAGACGCCTCCCTTGCAATCGGGCACGCTGGGCAGGCAAGTGGTGCCTGCTCAGCAGCACCAGGCCACAAGACCAATGGGATTGCACAAACGCTATCACCATGCGTCAGCTGGTAGTTCATTGGGCCAGCAGCAGCAAATGAGACGCTCAGCCACACCAGGTAGGCCTTAATGAAGCTTGAATAGTAGCCGTTTCAAGTCCTATTTGCAATAAGCAACATGCCACGAAAAATAGTATCCATTAGTGGCAACACCTCCAAGATTTCTGTTGCCAGCTCCTTCAGACAATTAATGGCGCTCTGTTTCTTCTTCTTCTTCTTCCTATTCTGAATAGCATTCTGATGAATGAAAAACATCATCAGTGAGCGCGCGGCTAATCCATCATAAATGGGGATTTTCTTGTACGTTTGTGAGTGGGAATGTAATTAGAAGGACGACAATCTATCATGTCCTACCACGGTGACGCCTACGCAGCTTTTCCTGGCTGCCCAGAAAGGTCAAAGCCATAGAATAATAATGCGTGTGACGTCATCTAAAAGGTGACACTTTGCCAGTAAAAGCAGGTCTATTCTTAATGAACGCTTTTTGTTCCAGATATGCCTTCCAGCCATCGTGGCAGCAGCCACTCCCATAGCCACTCCCACTCTCCAGCTGCCCCGCCCACTCCCTGCCTGCCCAGCGCGCACGTGGCGTCCATGTCCGTGGGCGTGGCAGACATGGTCCAGCTGGAGCTACGGCACGGCAGGGGAGACAAGGATCCCGCCGGGGATGAAGAGGAGGAGTCTGCCGTTTCGGAGGAGTCGTCCTCCGAATCGACGGCCCTCGACTCCCGGTCGGAGGAGGAAGTCCAGGCGCTGGTCGCCAACCTCCACCTCCGATACAAGAAGGATCACATATACGTGAGTAGTCCAATGAATGAAGCCTTCCTCCCTCTGCAAATATGTACATTGGCAAAGTCAAATGAAGCAGGAAATGAAACCCTTTTTCCACTCTGGTCTATTCCCTGAGGGACAATTTTAAGCACATCTCCTACTCTGTTGAATGGCTCTCGCTCTCTCGTACACTCTGATCTATCCTTCACTCTTCCTCTTATTAACCCTAGAAGATAAGACATCTTCTTTCTCTCTTTCTACCATGGCGCGTGTGAGCCAAGGCCAGTCAAGCTTTCCTTCTCTTTCTCTCTCTCTGAGCAAGATGAAAAGAAGAGGATGGCAAGTGAAGAAGAAGAAGAAGTAGATGTGCTTGAAAAATGGGGCTAAATTCAACGTGGTAGCGGCATTAAAGAGAGATAGTCGATAGCCTTCGTTCTCCCGCATGAGAATTAAACGGATTCGATCGATACAGGGCGACCGACTTTCACTCAATTTGGAAGAAGGCCGGAAGGAAGAGAGAGAGAGAGAGAGGCATCTTCGTCTTCGTATGAGACATGCTCAACAGAGGAGAGTCATGCTCGTATGCAGTAAATGCGACAAAAAGCACTTCGCTCACAGTCTATGAATACATAAAAGTAGTTTAGACGGCGGCGCCGCCATGGCTGGGCGCATGCAGATGAGCTTGAACCAATTTCTAGCATCAGCGTCGAGAGGAAATGGTTTTCTCTTCGGCCTACGTCTAACTTCATCTTTTCTTCTAATGGGCACAAAAGATGGCATAGACATACCATACGTGATGGTAATAATTATTGGTTCCCGACTCGTGTATGGTCATGCAACGGGGAGGAGGAGAAAAGTATTGGGAAAAGAATTAAGAGAAAACACACTACAACAAAGAACTAAAAGGAGGGGGAGAGAGAAAAAGGCTAAAAGGCATTATCGTGATTTCTGTTAGGGACAAGGTCGCCCGTGTGAGTGTGCGCTGCTAACTTCTTCCTCTCTGTTTGTGTAGTATGGCCTTTTTAGGTCCCTCCACTCTTTTTGGCCTTTCATCTTGCAGCTTGTCACCGTCGAAAATCCTGCTCAAAGCAGCTAGAAAACAGAGTCCGGTTGACTAAAACTAGCCTACCACCAAACACTCTTTCAAGTCCTTGAAGCACCCCTTAGGTAACCTAGCCCAGATCCATTTGACCGATTGAATGATGATGGCCTACTTCAAATTTGGTCCACCGGATTAACTCTCCTCGAGTCTCGGCCCGCAAGCGTTAAACTGTTGTAGGGAACTCTCTTCGCTCCATGCATCTTAATGCATTATTCCAGCTATTTTAGGACTCTAGTGACAAGGACGACGACGCATCCTTTCCCCTTTTCTCCGTTAAAAAGACGTCTCGATACTCTCAGCAGGTCATTTGTATCTCGGCGTGAAAGATCCCCTGTCAAGATCGTGTCTTTTTGCAAAAGGCGACACGGAAAAAGCATTCTCGGATGTGTCGCTTTGGAAGAAGAAGAAGAAGAAAAAGGCGTTTTTTGCCGATTCCAATCGGAGAGGGAAGGTTGGAAAAAACGCCCGTTCTCGCTGTTGGATATGTTGACACTCTTTCTCTCTCGGCTTTGGGAAAATGGTGGTATAGCATGTTTCCTGTACGTACAAATAACGGCTAGAAGGTCCCTTTATTGGGTTATCATCGGTCAACTGAACGGTAATGTTGCCCAAACGACCACTAGGAGAGCGAATCTGGGTCCATTTTCGAGATCTTTTCATTGCCAATTCGAAAATGGAGTTGGAAAGAGAGGAAGGAACGCCCCCTTGATTGCTCAAAAAAAAAGGCCAATATTACAGTCGATCGATGTGGAACAAACGGAGAATGCAGTTCGAGTTCGTTTACTCGTTGAGACGGAATGCAAGGCTCTTAAAACACACTTTAAGCATCTGAATTAGAAATAATATTGCCATATATATGGACTGTTCTAAAATAAATTACTCTCGACCAAAGATCCTGGGAAAATAATGTCCTAATTGCATTACAAATACGTTATATAGCATAGTAAAGATCCTGGAAACGTGTAAAATAATGTACAAAGAATACTCACATCATGCATTGCAATGTCTAGAGAAAGACGGCGAAATCCTGAGAAGCAGGACTTAAAACTTTGGTGCAGTGAAGACTTGCAGCCATTTCTCTTCTTCTTCTTCTTTCTTCCCGAGGATGCCCCAGACGAAAACGTGCAGAAAAAGTACTAATCCGACCCTAAATGAAGAAGAAAGAGATTTTATGCACTGGCAAACACTGCAAAGTTCATTTTAGCCCATTCCCATTGTGCTGCTTTCTTAATGCAGTACAGAGACACTGGCCAAGGTCGGGACCTCCAAAACAATGTCCCTTTTTCAGCATGAGTGAACAAAGACAAAACGCACCTCGATATGTGAACGTGGCAGAGAGTTTGGAATAATTTTTGCATCGTGCGCTGCAGAGATTGTAAAAATTCTTGCTCCGTACTTTTATTTTAAAACTCTGGTATGGGAGAGGGGCTTAAAAGTAGATACGACGTACTGCAGCGGCCCTTTCTTGTTTTTTTTTAACAGGGAGAATTCCCTGCAATCGTTATTGCTGTTTATTCTTTACATTAAAAGCGTGGGAGAGAAGGAAGGAGGTCTTGGATGCTTTTGCTTTAAGAATTCTTGTATTAAAAGCCGTTAATCATTGCTTACCCAACTATGTAATCTCTTCGTTCAACATACAGGGAGTTATTTCTGTTGCTGTAGCAACCTTTCTAATTCTAAGCAGTAGAGGGAGGAAGGTACTTAACACCTTCCGGCGCCTTCTTTTGTAGTATTGTATGGTAATTACACTACTCCTGACTAATTTCTGTTTTCAGACGAACATTGGCACCGTGTTGCTCTCCGTGAACCCGCTGAAGAAGCTCCATTTGTACACCCCGGACGTGATTGACGTGTACAGGTGCCACTGCCTTCATCAACTGCCACCACACATGTAAGAGGACAAATATTGTTGTCAATGATCATTAATATCAATGACCTTCTTATAGCTACGCCGTGACCGACCGCGCCTGGCGCAACCTCCGTGAGATGAACTCGGACCAGGCGATCGTGCTGTCCGGAGAGAGCGGCTCCGGCAAGACGGAGGCTGCCAAGCTCACCCTGCAGTACCTGGCCGCGGTCACCTCCCACTCGAGGGAGTGTCACGCCATCAAATACCAGATGTTGCAGGCAAACCCGGTGCTAGAAGGTAGAAGAACATTTAGGCTCTTTCGTTGTTGTATAATGTTAACATAATTGTCCCGTTTCAGCGTTTGGCAACTCCAAAACTCTGTTCAACGACAACTCGTCCCGATTTGTGAGTATCCTATAAAACTACTTTTAGAATATTGTCGTACAAACTGCGGAGCATAATACTAAAGAGCATGGAAGAAGGAAGAAGAAATCCTAAACATTTTAGATTGATTCATCTTTTTATCTTTCCTAATGTTAAAGATGGACAATTCAGTACATTGCCAACCCGTTAACAAATGACTTCAATGGTTCGACTAGAACCTCTCGCCCCTGCTTTCTCCATCCATCATAACCATCTCTTCCCCCATCCGCAAAAAATAATGAAAGCCGACATTTAAGGCAAATCTGTTGGGATGGATCCTTATGAATACGCATTTGTTTCAGGGCAAATACATGGAGATCTCGTTCGACTTCAAAGGCGACCCCATCGGCGGAGTTCTCACCCAATGTAAGAAACATTCATATCAAACGTCAGAAAGAAACTTTTTCGGGGCCTTAAACATTCTTATATAACGGTTTTTCCCTGCCAGAATGGCTCCTTTCCTCCACATCTCTAACGCATATATCTTCTTTCTTTCTTCTTTCAGATTTATTGGAAAAGGTAAGCCAAGAATTTCTCTCTCCCTCTCAGATTCGGACTTTTTAAACCCAAGTCAAAAATCGAAAAGCGGGAACAGAAAGAAAGACAAAAGGCTGGACGTCAAAAAGCGAAAGAAAAGGGTCTTATATGCTGTATAACTGCTGCTCTGGGCCTTCAAAAACTGAAGAAGAAGAAGAAGAATACGAAGAAACTGAAAGTTGTTCACTGTCCGTCGTCCCTTGGGAGTGCTTCATTTGCTGGTGGCCACACAGTGGACTGTGATAGTGCGCAATACAGTCTTAATCGTGTTTAAACCACTGTGAGTGCGCTTGGCAGTGAGCAGAGTAGTTACAAGACGAAGACAACAAGTCCATGAGATAATAAAGTGGTGGCTACCCATGCATAAAGAAAGAGAGAACGAAGAAGCGAGAGCAAGATGCAGAACCAGAAACACAAGAGCCAGATATCTGCCATGGCAGCCGTTCAAAAAAAACGAACAACTCTCAGGCTTCCTTCCGGCTACAGGGCATTTCACTGTCATGTTACTTTATTTCTTCTTCTTTTCTCGTTGTAGTCTCGAGTTACTCGGTTCCCGGACGGAGAGCGAAACTTCCACATCTTCTACCAAATGCTGCTCGGAGCGGATATTCACATGCTCAGTAAGGAAATTAAGACTCTGCTATATTTGTAAGCCGTTTATGAAACCCCCTTTTTCTCTTTACAGAGGAGCTCCGACTCCAGCGTAACCTCGACTCTTACGACATTCTCCGTCCTGGGCATGGCTGCGGCAATAACAACAACGCCCTGTCGACCTCGTCGGCGACCACGACGTCGTCCACGACAGCGACCACGACGACGTCAACAACACGGCCGGCGTCATCAATGTCAGCGTCGGATCCAAAGCCGAACGGGGAGCAACAGCATTCAGTCATTGATGATAAAAGAGATTTCCTTGTTACGAGGGTAAAACTAAAATTCTTGCCAATAAGTTCTGTGTTTAATGGTTTGTTTCTGTTTTTAGAAAGCTCTTGAAGACCTCGGTCTCAGTTCTGAAGAGATCTTCGGTATCCTACGTATTGTGGCTGCAATCCTGAAGCTGGGCAACATCAACTTTGTCCCCACGACCAACATGGACGGGACAGAGGGATGCGCGTTGAACAACGACTACGGTAAGCCATAGGGAAACATTCAAGTAACTGTTGATCTATACTTTATACTTTATTGCAGAGCTCTATGATGTCTGCGAGATTCTGCACGCCGACTTTGGCCTTCTGCAAACGTGTCTTCTGAGCCGGACGATCGAGACGCCGCATCGGCCGCACGACTTCCTCGTGACGGATCTGAGCGCCAAGGAGGCGGCCGTGTCCAGAGACTCGCTGTGCAGGGCGCTCTACTCACGGCTGTTCACGTGGATTATAAACAGGATCAACGAGGCTATCAGAGTAAGATTAATAATTACTGCCTTAGTAGGATGCCACTGTTCATATCGTATTTCAGGTGAAGACACCTCGAAAGCACAAAGTCATTGGATTGTTGGATCTCTGCGGGTTTGAGTCTCGGCCTTCAACCAACGGATTCGACCAGCTTGCAATCAACTATGCCGACGAGAAGCTGCAACAGTTCGTCACGGCGCGGTCCCTCCACGCTGAGCAAGACGAGTACCACCGCGAGGGCATCGAGTGGACGCACGTGGCGTTCACGGACAACGCGACAGCGTGCGATGTCATCGACCGCGCCAGCGTCGGGCTGCTCGCGCTGCTGGACGAGGTGTCCCTGCGCCGGGCTGGGCCTGGGAAGGAGACCGCGTTCCCGTTCCTGGGTGTGTCGTCGTCTTCAGAAGGTGATGCCACGCCGCCCATGTCTGGGGATCTGTTCCTGGACCGGTTGAGCGAGGCGATGGCGAGGAAGCAGCCGGTCGTGCAGTTCCGGGAGCAGAAGAATCTCGTCAAGGAGAGTAACGGGATTCCTCAGCATTGCTTCAAGTATGATCAGTAGCTGAGGCCGACAATAGCAGTGACTTAATAATTTTGTTTTCCAGGGTGAAGCATTTTGCGGGTCCCGTGACCTACGACTCTCGTGACTTTGTCGTCCGCAACATGGACTCCCTCCACAGAGACCTCTCCACAGCCATGTACGAATGTGATCACCCCCTGCTCAAAGTGCTCTTCCCAGAAGGTAAGAAGGTAATTGTACAAAGAGCAGCTGATATTAATATCATGTTACAGGAAACCCCCGCCGTACCACGAGGCGTCGCCCGGCCACCGCCGGCACCCAGTTCAAGATCTCCATTGGCGCACTCGTCAACAGTCTGTCCGGAAAGACGCCGCACTTTGTGCGGTGTGTGCGGCCAAACGATACGCGGCAACCGCGGGTCTTCCAGGAGGACAGCGTGCGGCGGCAGATTCAATGCCAAGGGTAATAGAGAGCTGAATAACTCGGTTTACAGCTCATATTGACGTGATATTATTTCCAGCTTGGTTGAAACGACCCGTCTCCGGCGAGCTGGCTATGCCTTCCGAATGGAGTACGATGCGTTTCTTCAGCGCTACAAGATGCTCTCGTGTCGGACTTGGCCCCATTGGCGCGGACCGAGCGTAGAGGGCGTCACGTACCTGCTCAGGGAGGTGTCCATCAGTGCCAACGAGTACGCCTTTGGGAGGACTAAGATCTTTATCAGATCAAGCAAGACGGTAGGGTGATTACAGCTTTTTAGAGAATATCAAACAAAAATGTGCAGTTTGGAGACAAAACGGTATTGGAATTACATTTTTCGGCTCCAACAGCTGTTCCGGAATATCGATTTATGCAGATATCATTGGCGTTAGTTTAAGCGTACCACTCGTACACGACTCCTTTGTTCTTTCACATATGAGCATAAGAGTCCTTTTGAGCAACCTAATCTCTGAGCATCATCTTCAATGTACTTACGCTCTTAAGCCTTCTGTAACAACAATACACCCTGTTTTATAACACCAACGTTCCCTTTTGGCCTCCACGCACCTTTTCTCTCCCGTTTAACTTTTTGAGCTCCAGTGATGCAAGAAAGATCTAATTAAGAC
>LR139783.1:0-24482 GCA_900659605.1 Tisbe holothuriae
AGGAGGAAGATCTCAACGAGGCCATTGCTGCTGTAAGTTATCTAAGTCGAGCCTAGACGTGATTTTGCTTATAGTAAATTGAGTCCTTGTATTCGAAAAATCCTGCTGTCCATTTTCAGATGCAACGCCCAACCCTCGTCAACACCAATCGCCGTGGCGGCGGCGGCGGCGGCGGCGGCAGCAGTGGCAAGAGTCACCACAACAAGGGCGCTCCTGATGCCGACCTCATATTCGGCAACAGGAAGGTCCGCGGTGGCAGAACCAGCCCGTGAGCGAGAAGGAAGGAAGCCGTTCGCGATCCGCTCCGTACACGCATTGCAGTGGCCGCAGACCTGGAAGACTGAGCTCCCAGCAGTGGGCCGCGAGCTGAGCGTTGATGATAATGAAGATGATGCCGCCTCACGTAAATTAGAAGTACTACAACAGCCAGAGGAGGAGACGAGGACCCGACGGTAGCGGCTAGGACTGGCCGCCAGTGCCCCAAAAGGAAGAAGGCATTTGGAATATGCTTCCGGAAATATCAATTTATGGGTCGATTTTTTGAGGCTGTATGGATTTTTTGAAAACTGGTTTGAGGAATAAAGTTGTTTTAATATTTGGAACTTGCGATTTTTCCCTGCAAAATGAAGTTACGTGAAAAGTACTATTTGCTCGTCATAAATAATTAGAGGATGACTATACTATACTATTTGCGACTTCCACGGCTAGTAGAATCTTCTATGGGCGTCTGAAAAGAAGACTCTTGGAATCCAAAAACTGAACTTATTAGAGGGAAGAAACTGCAATGGCTGTACGGATACACGTTATTTATTTAATGTTCAATCTTAACAAATATTAAGGCCTTAAAAGAGTAGGCTTAATTTTTGCAGAATGCTACTTCCGATTTTTGTCAACATAAAAGGTATCTAAAAATTATTCGCTTCTCATGCACATATTTATTACGAACATGACGTAAAAACTCCAATATAATTCATGATCAAAATGGGAGAAAAAGGCAGAGGGCCAATTTCAAACTAAATAAATGCTTTCTTCGTAGACCCAAGATGATTCTTTTTTGATCAAATGGAAATTTATATAATGCTTTGGATTAAATGTTACAGATGAGCAATATTTTTGAGACATTTTAGGTTACGAATCATGGGTATTTAAAATTTGTTATAATTTCACCTTGTGACCCTTGTTGTTCTTTTCAGATCTGGCTTATTTACTGTACAAAAAAACGAGAGAGAATCAAATTTAAATTTTGTTGCTACACCGGAGGGGAAAATATAGATATAATTAAATAAGCAAACTTTGCAACATAGAAAATAATACAAAATGCTCTTTGGGGGTGATTTGTTTTGTAGAAAAGAGTGAAAAAAATTACTGAAAATCAAGAAAAATTGGACATCTTAACACGCTGTCTTTGAAAGATTTCCTTTTCAGCGACCTTTATGTTTGTTGTTCCTTCTTCGTAACTTTATATCGCGGTAATAATAATTATAGTATTAGTATTGTGCAGTTCTTATCTTCATGCCACCATTCGATCCTCTCTCACTAAAAAGTATTTGTTTGTGGAAAAGTTCTTCTTCTTTCATACAAAATAAACCATCGTTGAGACACGTTTCATGGGGGTTTGGGCGGCGGGTCTTGACACATCTTCTTCATACACTCCTCTCGAGATCTTTCGCTCACTCACAAAATGGGTTCTTCATTTATTACGATGCGGGTGCGTCCGCGTCTGCTGGTGCTGCGGCGGCCGCATCGCCCGAGTTCTCCACGTCCTCGACCTTCTCCTTCTTGTCACCGTCGGCGGCGCCATCGCCTTCTGAAAGGAACGGAACATTAGTATTCAAAAGCACATTTGGACCTAATTTGGACCAAACGAGTAGTTGTTTTGTCTTACCCTCCGCCTGCATGTCCGACGTCCACAGGGTGAGGTTATCCCTGAGCAACTGCATGATGAGCGTGGAGTCCTTGTAGCTCTCCTCGGACAGAGTGTCGAGCTCGGCGATGGCGTCGTCGAACGCGGCCTTGGCCAGGCGGCACGCGCGGTCGGGGGAGTTGAGGATCTCATAGTAGAACACGGAGAAGTTCAGAGCGAGGCCGAGACTGAAATCAAAATATTGTAAACCCTTCTTTCCGTCCGTACCAAAAATTAAGGACCTACCGGATGGGGTGCGTGGTGGGCAGCTCGGACATGGCAATGTCACTGGCAGCCTTGTAAGCGACGAGGGAGTTCTCAGCGGCTTCCTTGCGGTCGTTCTGCGTGGCGAACTCGGCCAGATAGCGGTGGTAGTCTCCCTTCATCTTGTAGTAGAACACCTTGGACTCTCCAGTGTCGGAGCAGGGGATCAGGTGCTTGTCGAGAACGTCGAGGATGTCCTGGCAGATATCTTTCAGCTCCTTCTCGACCTGAAACGAAAAATATACACATTCAAGAATGTCTTTAGAACTGTCTTTCCAAGGAGCGACGTGTCACGTTGTATAAATACAAGTAGCAACAAGGTCTTCCTCTCTTCTTGCTAAATCGGATTAGCCTCCCGATAAAAAAGTTCCTCTCATCCGTGAAGGATGTCTCGTTATTAAGCCTTCATTGTACCTGCTCCCTGTAGGTCCTGATCATCTTGATCTTGTCCTCGGCGGCCTTGTTCTCCTCCTTGGTCTCGATGGACGAGATGATCCTCCAGGAGGCCCTGCGAGCGCCGATCACGTTCTTGTAGGCGACAGAGAGCAGGTTGCGCTCCTCCACCGTCAGCTCCACGTCCAGCGACGCAACCGCCTTCATGGCCGCGACCATTTCTGAAAGGAGCAAAAAAAAAGGTTAAAGGACACGGAGCAAAAAAGTGGAAATCTTGTTAGAGCGACAGTTTTGGGGGAAAATATAACGCCGTGGGCCTGTCAGGAAAAAGCAGATTTTTGGGACGAGGTTCTTTTCAATTTTTGTCGCTTTCAGCAAAGGGCCTTTTTTCGGTCGCTCCTAACGCGATCAGATTGCTGATGGATAAAAACGAAGCAACAATAGCGTGGTTAGGACATGCGAGGATATGCGGCCTACATTTTATGCGTTACAACGTCGTTTAATGCATATGCATTTCAGCTCTTCGTATCGAAATTGAAACCATAGACCCATTTTGTGCGATGCATTTCTCTTCACTTGATGGATCAAGAAGGAAGATTATTTCCGACCCTCTGTGATGGAGCAGGCGACCGAATTAAGAGGTGAAAACCAGAGCTGAGCTTTCTAAAACTGCGTTTCCATTCTTTCCACATCAGCACACTTTCGACGTGTAGTTATGGTCTTTGAAAACGGCTCTGTCGCAAGGGATCCAAAGTTACATATTAAATACAAATTAAGTTACTTCAAGGGCCTCTATATTTACGAAACTAAATGTGGCGACCGAGCATTACAATCTAGTGCCCCGTATGGCATCAAATATTGAGGGAGAAAAACACGGAACAGAAGAAAAAATGCTGCATTCAGCACTTCTCCTTTAGAGGCAGTTGGAACGTGTCTAAATGGGATACAGGAGGAAATATGCGGAAGAGTATCGCAGTCTGCGGAAACCATAGACATCTCATCCCGTCCTACCTTCTACTTCTATGCTTTTTCCGACACCCTAGGTCACAGAAGGACTTTTGGATCTCGTAGCTGCAGAAAACTTTTTAAATCGACTTTTGAGAGGCATCGTAACAAAGGAAGATCGAGATTAGACTAGTTTTTGATCCTTATTTTTGCGCAAAGAGGTCACTCAAGGTCAGAAAACTTTCCTTCATCTTTTAGGTTGTTGAGCCTTCCTTCCTCTTTTTCAATTTCCAAGCCTAAATTGACGTTCAGCAAATGACGAACCTTTCTTCCAACCTACTCCAGACTTTTTTCCTTGCTTACTTTTAGACCTTATATATTGCGACTCTGCTTTTTTTCTCTGCACACACATACATTGTTCCACTCCCGAGTCTGTTTTCCAGTGTTTGAAAAGAAGGTCTTTTTGGTAAAGGAAGGAAAGATGACGACAGTTCTCCTCCAGCTTTTGTTCTTCTAATAGACAAGAAAGAAGAAGACATTAGAACATCCCAAGGGAATAAACTAATGTTAACAGGAGTGGGTGTAAAAGGTGTAAAGAGTGGATTTGATAACTGTGGGGAAAGTCATTATTTTCTCTTTCATCATGAATGGCGATGCCTGGATAACTCGTCAAAAAGTAATGAGCGTACATATTTCATGACGGGAGAAACACACATAATGCAGGCAACGTAAAGCACGCACGCGCAGGTATTTAGTACTACTTGCATATTGTTCGGAAATAATTAGCAATTTGATTCGTCATTGGCTAATTCAGGTGCAAGGCCTGTTTCTTCAAAATCCAGAACATGTTCCCTTTAAGTCGTGACTCGACTTACGTCAGTGTTTTCGTTCCTTCTTCCCTTCCTGTCAAATAAAAGAGCAAGTTTTTCTCTCGATCATAGTAATAAAAACGAGAGTAGTCGTCAAAGAATAAAGTTTGGAATGCGGCAGGCTGAGCAGCGATGTCACTTTACGTATTTACAACTGTTTCCAAAAGATCATTCCTGGCGAGCGTATTGGACTGTCAGTTTAGAGAGTCTCCAAAGCCACCACTGCGACCACCGATTGTAGAAATTATTTTCTGCTTCTGCATTGGTCTACAATCTATATGATTTGATACGTGCTTTGTTTCCGGGCGTCAGCTACTTTATCCCCCGATGAACATAATTTTCGCTCGTCGTTACTACGAGTCACAATAATCCCCCTTTCTATTGGCTTTTGCACACATGCACACCAGCAGAGCAGGTATAGAAGGCGTTTTTAAAGCCGAATCATAAAAAAGCGAATGCTTCGATGCAAGGAGTGAAAGGGGGACACAGTGTTTTAGATATTTAAGACTTGACAGGACAAAGATATATAAAGGAGGAAAGTAACTTGATTCGATAAGACGCCAAGACTGGACGAGGAACGATCTTGCACCGTGTTAACAGCATGCCCTCAAAATGACGTTTAACTTCTTCTTCTCCCAGCACGTGTGAAAGATGAATGAATTCGACACGAGCTCAGCTACTCGAGACTCATGCTTGAAGAACCTGCTTCTTTCTCTAGTTCTTCTGTCACTGAGAAAATAAAGAGGCGTGGGAACGACATCATCAAGGAAAGAGAAGAGAACGAGGTGGAACAAATCCTACTTTGGACTTCTTTTGAAATGACCCCCTTCCCTTCTAAGCTACTTTTTTCGTGAGTACCAAGAGTTGTCCCCCGTTGACCCCGTCCAAATGGAGTTCCCGGTGACTCATAGTTGACGACATGAATATTGGCCGTGCTGCTTTCAAGGTGGCCGGGCTGAGACAAAATTATCCCTTCACCCTTGATTTTAAGTGAGAACATGACATCTTCGAACGACCCCGGCTTCGGAAAACTAGCACTCGAGCCCTCGGGTGTTCGATTGCCATTGGGAGACAAAGACGGCGACTCGTTAGTGGATCCGATGGGACCTCTGTCTAGTTTCGTTTCTTCGTTTGCGTGGTTCCCGCTTGGTGTGATTGCATTCGCTCTTTGTGTCTTTGTGAGTCGTCCGTTCTTACCGTCGTATCTCTCCGCCTGCTCGGCCAGCTTGGCCTTGTACACGTTGTCCTCGCGCTCAGACATGGTCGATCACGAAACGGAAGAGGAGGGAAACAAGCAAGGGAATGGGGAACCGGATCGATCGCGGAGGAAGGGTCAACGGGAGGGGTCGCTGGTCAGGGGCAACTGGGAAGCACCGGTGTAGAGGTCGTTCGTGGAGGAGGTGGAGGTCGTTGGAGCTGGTGCCACTGGCGAACTTGTCTCCCACTTTGGTGTGAAATGTGCAGAAAGGCAAGGATGGCTCAGGACTGAAGTCTGAACAAGCACAGAAGCACAGAAGCGGAGAAGCAGAGACTGAGTCGCACAAGCCAAAGAGACGAAGCAGAGAGAAGAGAGGGAAGAGAGACGAAGAGAGGGTGAGCTCGCAAGTCGCTACAGTCGCTGGCCTGCCTGCCTGCCTGCTCTGCTGCCTGGCTGGGATCACTGCTCGGGCTGGACAGGCATTCAAAAGAGAGAAAAGAAAGAGGAAAGAAGAAGAAAAAGGGAAGAGAAGAGAAGAGGAGAGAGGCGCACTTTGGTGGCACCACCTCCTCCAGACACGACCAAGCCACTCAGGCGAGGCAGGCCAAGCACAAAACCATCCTTTTCCTCTCTTCTTCTCCTCAGCCAACAAATTTGAACAAAAGTCGGACCGGAGAAAGAGAAAAAAGAGAGAGAGAGAGAGATGCGCACGGCAGAGAAGAGAGAGAAGAGAGCGAGTAAGTAACCCAGCAGAACCTTCTGGGGGTTGGACGACCACTGCACTGAGTATTTGACGCGCTTAGGCAGGACAGGCAGGTGGCGTAGTAGGAGGAGGAGAGAAGAAGAAAAGTGCGGGAGAAGGAAGAGCGCGCACGACGGATCATGGACGGTTAAAATTGAACACACAACGCATGGAGCTGAAATATATACTAACACTTACGCTTCTCATCCCAATATTCCAATATTTTTTAATACTGGATCTCAGGATACGTTAAAGGTTCCATTTACATGCTTCATTAATGGTACTGATTGATGCTGTTCAATTTTATTACGAACAATCGGAAAACTTTGGAGTTGTCTGTATACGAAGTCTTGTCGGTCATTTCTCCTCAGCCAAGAACGGCAAGAAGGCGTGGCAGGCCGAGCCAGCGCCCGGTTACCCCAGCTAGGCTTGCCTTTCTTTTCTTCCTTTTGCGACTTGCGCTTCACTCAGCCCTGTCATGGCATCGAGCCGGCTTCTGCGTCGGAAGAATTCCATTCTGAAGAACTGAAGAAGCCAAAAGCCCGAAAAGGGAATCATCGAACGAAGAAACGAAAGACTGAAAGAGTCAAGAAGGAAGGAAAGGATCGAGAAGGAGAAAGGAACAAGAAGAGTTTGTCCAAGAAGTAAAAAAACAACCGCGCATAACTAAAATGAGAGAGCTGCGCGCTCATTGGCCGGTTACAGGTCACTGGATGGATTGCTAAGAGGTTTTATTGGCTTATTGGCTTGGTTGATGAGGATTCAGATTGGGGTACTTTTGACGGCTTTCCCGGAGGGTAATTTTTGCCAAGGAATGCCGCTAAATCTGGGTGTGAGAAGAAATATACATCTAATTATCTTCTACCATTGCATAATGTAAGATGATTTCAGTCTTGCTTATTCGCTTAGCTTAACATATGCACAACAATTTAAATG
Source organism: Tisbe holothuriae (assembly GCA_900659605.1). NCBI lineage: Eukaryota > Metazoa > Arthropoda > Copepoda > Harpacticoida > Tisbidae > Tisbe > Tisbe holothuriae. The sequence goes on from LR139783.1 coordinate 7,251, forward strand.
GAGAAGAATAAATAAATAATATATATATTTAAATTTAATATAATGGGTGAAATTTAACTCGAGAAATTGCAACTTTGAGACAAAACGTTCAGTGCACACGTTGCATAACATACAAGTTTATGGTTATTTTGGTACCAAAAGGGCCTTAGCATTAGATAGTTATAAAATATAACTGAAGGCGTACATAAAAGCTTAGACTCTAGTTTGTGGTTGATTTTTTTTCTTGCAAGCATAAGGCCCCAATTTTAGCCTGTTTTAGAGTAAATTTATAGCATACAAATTGATAAAGAAGATAAATTCAATGGCACAAAAGAAATGTACAGATTCATGTAAAGGGACATGTACATTATAAGGATGTAAATGTATATAACATTGCAATTAATCTGTATTATTTATAATATACCATGGCTTATTTTATCTATAAGATACCAAGTAATAAAAGGGCCAAAAAAAGGGTCATCTCCGTTTTGCTAATGCAAACACATTTTCACCAAATGATTCCAATGATATGTTCTAATCAGGGAAGTGAGACAAGATGGAAGGGAAACTACACACAGACAGACAACACTGTACTTGGTATGTCCTCCCTTTTGCTTCAATCACCCAACCTATTACCGGATTAGCTCTTAAGCTTCTCTTTTTCCATCAATGTTGTCACAATAAAACTTTTTTATCACAGCAACCTTTCCCTCTTGTCTCAGTTCGATGGTTCTAATCTTTGAACATTAAATATATGGTTATCATGTTTTAATCGAATATTATAAAATATGTAATATAAATTTATATCAATTATACTTAAATGACAAGTATCGTTTCAGCATGTGTTGATGCAGTGATGCTACGTATCTTTAGATATATAAAACACGTATCCATGAACCTAACAACCCCTTGTTAGGTTCATGCACGTATCCTTCAATGTGTTTCTCCCATTGAGGTACTATAATATATTATAGTATAATATATATAATATAATATAATATAGTATTATAGTACCTCAATGGTTTCTCCCTTGTGCGTCCCCTGATCGTACGACTTTCTTTGGGCTGAGAAACTTGCTCAGCGCTGCAGCGACGCTGAATGCCAACTGCTGAGTGTCGTGCAAAAATAGTCAACTGTAAACACCCCCAAAGAAAACACTGCAAAGAAAGTGCGTTGGAGAAATTACTGTCAGTAGTTTCATATAATAATCATCAATTAAATACATAATTATGTTACTATTGCTTGCTATCGTTAAATGACATCCCCTCAACAATGACCTAAAGCATAAACAACTTTCAGTGCATTGAAAACATCAACAGAGAAGAAGCCAATTTAAAATGTGCAATTAAACTTTCTCTGTTTTGAGTGGATTCTCGTGCCAAAATCGGTCCAATCTCTCCTCTAAAATGATCCATTGTGTCCAACAGTGGCTTGGTCTTGGAGCCAATGAGACGCTCTACCCAAAGGACGTGGACGACATTCAAGAGGTGAGCAGACAATGTGTCAGGAGGGCAACTATGAGATCAAATAAGGAATTGTGGATCAATATATGCTCATCTGCATATTGGGTTGTAACGTCTGCAAAGACTATATTATAATTCTAGAATCCTTGGCTGGGAGAAAAAGGACACAAATGAAATGGCATGATATAGAATTATGAGAGGCACGAGTGTACTTAATTAGATCTAAGGAATGCCGGAAGTACTTGCATGCTCATTTGTGATTATCCTGTCCCTTCCTCTTTCTCTATCAGATCCTCCGCCAGTGCAAGGACAACGAGACGTGCGTGCGCGTCTCCGGCGGCACCTTTCCCTTCACGCCGCTGCCAGAGGACATCGTGGTGGACCTGCACTACCTAGACAGACTCGTCGGGCTCGACATCTACGCGCAGACCATCACCGTAGAGGCGGGAATGCGGCTGCAGGCGCTGTGTGGGATTCTGGAGACGGTTTCGCTGGCGTTAGATATCTACGGAAGGATTCCAGATGTAGCGGTTGTGGATGCCATAGCTATTGGTAAGAGCATACATTATACTTGGATACGAGTTACATTTTACATTCCTCGAGAATATTTCATGCAAGTTTTAAACTCTTTTCTCAGATGATTTAACGCGCGTGGATCAGAAATATAGAAATGTGGAGTCCCAATCATAACTATATTTATTATGATGATGTAATATTTGAATCCATTCCAGGCGTTTTCGGCGGCAATACAGTCCTGATGTCGTCCATCCTAAGCATCGACGTTGCCCTCTCCAGCGGCAAGCTCGTCACCTGGACGTGGGAGCGCAACAGCGACGAGCTCCGCGCGCTCTGCTGCGGCCTCGGCATGACCGCCGTCGTGCTGTCCGTCACGTTCCAGTGCATCCCGCTGCAGCGCTACACCGAAATCTCCTACCTCTGTTCCATCCGTGATATTCTCGAGCAGTGGTCCATTCAGTTAAAGTCTTCCTTCAGTCAGCAGCTTCTGTGGTTCCCATTCTCAGAGTTCATCGTCATGACGCATCTTAACCCAACGGAGAAATACCAAGTGGTAAGATTATTGACACACTGTATAGCTAAAGCAAGAATCGTCATTGTTGTACATTTCCAGACCAAGCAACCGGCTCTCAATTACTTCCTTGAGAGGCTGGGTGAGGTCGCATCCCGCACCCTTCGACGGCTGAGCGTCATCACATCCGTCTGCCTGCCCATGTTCAGCTCCATCCTATCCCGGGTTCAATTCTTCACTCAGTGGTCCGTGTCCAAGCACCGGTCTGACTTTGTCCACTCCCTGCCCCGCTTGTGGGCGCCACAGGAGGCGTGCCGGGGCACCAACTGGTACATTCCCTCTGACCGGTTGCCCGACGTGCTGTACAACATCTCCAAGTGGACCAAGGTGAACCCTGGCACGTGCGTGGCGCCGCTATTCATCCAGAACCTCAAGATGGAGAGGAAAATGAAGAAGAAACCGTTTCTCGCACCGTTCTCAGATGAGCCGTCGTGTGCCGTGTGGTACGACTGGTTTCTGTAAGTAAAATCTTATCCACTTTCATTTCTCTTTAGTCATATGACCCTAGTCATATCCAGAGTAAATTGGAGAATTTAGCCGTCCAGTTTACTTTTGCTGTTGCACTTTTTTAACAAATTAACATAATTTGTCTTCTTTCAGTCCCGAATTGGAGCCCGACCCGATTGCCCTCGCCGACTTTGAGAACATCTTCGTGTCCGTGGGCGGCGTCCGCTCCTGGTCTGGCGAGCGCCTCACCTCCCCCCTCGTCCTAGACACCGTCTTTGAGAAATACGGATCCTGGTGCAGAATCAAGAACAGACTCGACCCGAACAACCTGCTGCAGAGTGCGTACATCCAGGGCACGGTTTACTCCCAGTCCGGGATCAGGTCCGAGTCCACGCTCAGTCTGTGCAGCTCAGTGCTGGAGCCGGAGTGATTGAGTAAAACAATCGAGGAAGAAACGCTCAATATTTAATTCGTTTATTCTCTCTACCAATACGAAATGACGTACATCAAAGGGAATTTTGTTACATGAAGAATAGTTAATTATTATGAGAATTCTTTAAAAAGTCAATAAGGGAATTCGCTCTTGTACTTTCTTCGCTTTTGGAAGTAATAATATTTAACGACTGATAATGCAAGCCTATCAAAAATATCCTAGGTCTCATCACTTTTTTTTTACATATACTTATTTAAAAACTACTTCTCCGGCGACAAGACCAGCCGCAGACTCTCGAGATTCTCGCTGTCCACATCCATATCCTCCTCATCAGCAGTCCTGCACGTGTAGAACTGCGGAGAGTTGCTGGCCACCGTCTCACTCTCGTCACTTGACTTCTCAGGACACGTTGCGTACTCAACCTCGGTTGTTGCTGACCCTTGCGACGAGACCGCCGCCGTGACACGATCGTCCAGAACAATCTTCTTCTTCCTCGTCCGACTGCGCAACGTGCGACCGCTGCTGGCCACCGTCGTCACGGACGATGAGACTGAGGACACGTCGTCGTCCTCTGGAATGGACTCGAGGTTGATGGCGACGTCGTTTGCAGGGAACATGTGGATGTCGCTGGGGCCGGAGTCGTTATTACGCTGGCTGCGACGTAGGTTGTCCGTATCACTGCTTCCGCTGTCAAAGGTTAACTTGCGTTTGCTCCGGCTCCTGTCCGTTGTATTTGAGCTCGAAGTGGTCGTGGAACTGGCTGCACTGCTTGACGAGGTGCTTGAACACTTGGCGCTGGAAGACGAAGAGGAAGCGACGCTTTTCTCAGGGGATGGAGTGTGTTTCCTGGGAGAGGCGCTCTTTCTCCTGGACGGAGATGGAGGCGCTTTCCTTGCATTGTTACCACTGTTGTCATTGTTCAGTAGCTGTCCGCTTGAGTAGTCCGCCACAATGTCGTTGAAGCTATCGTCCGGGAAATTTCCCGCAGTTTGACCAGTGGTCGTGCCGGTGGCATTGATTTGTGCAATCAGCTCCTCCATTTCCAACGTCTCCGTATGCTGTTCCCTCGGATTCTCGTTGGCCTTCTTGAGACACCTCATGAGGAATCTGTAACTACCGCATGCCTCTGACAACATGGTCGCATGGGCAGTGCGATCTCTGGGAATTTCGAGGCGGAAGAGCCTACTTTCCATGTGAGTTAGATGCGGTGGAACACGAACGGGTTTGGCCACGATGCCTTCTAATCGGATGGCATCGCCAGCCTTGAAAGTATCCAGGACGATGTCATGATCGTGGACGAAGATATCGACCTCCTTCCTGGCAAAGTCAGACACCACAAGCTGTTCAACAGTGCACTGGTCGCCGTGCTTCTGATACGCAACAGTCGGTACCCCGCACTCCGTTCCGTCTGTGACCCTCACCACGCACATCTTATCGTCCAGGGTCCGGACCTTGGCCACAACGCGCACGGTCAACGTCAGCGACATCGCTCCCTTCACGGCCTCAAGCAGAACCTCCTTCGGCACCTGACCTTCGAGCTGACCGGCCTCCTTCTGCGCAAACCATTCGCGCAGCTCCTTCACGCGTTCCTCGTCCTTGCTGGTGAATTCGAGGTTGGTGCTGCGGTACTCGGGCGTGATTGGGTCGCCGACGGAGCCGTGGACGACAACCACAGCACGACAGTCGTACACACGGCCGGTAAGGGAGCCCTGGTACATCTGAGGTACCATGTGGTGGATTCGGATTGCGCTGCCGACCTTCAGCCGGGGAAAGTGTTCGATCCTCTCCCCCATAAGGCTGAACTGGTAATCAGGGTGTCCAAAGGAGCCTACGTAGGTCTCATCCTGGATGTAGATCCGGGCCATGAATAGACGGCCCTTGGTCGGCCCTGGCTCTTTTGAGATGCTCGTGATGGCGGCCCAGCAGTTGTACTTTTTATTGTTGGTCTCCTCGCACTCATTGAGGGGTGTGTAGACAACTGACTTGGACTGCTTGCGTTTTGGTTCCGGCCTCCGTATCACGGACGGAGAGGGCACAGCTGGGGTTTGCCTAGAGGTGGATGGCACAGCTGGGGGTGGCGGCATTGCAGCCGTTGCAGGAGCAGGTACAGGTGTGGAGGGTTTTGATGGTGCCTTGGAAGGCGTCTTCTTGGGTGTCGGTGGTAGTCGAGGGGGTGGATCGTCCTCATCGGTATCATCCGAAGATATAATACTGCAATTAAGAATTATTTAATAAATTATTTCTTATGAGAAGGCTACATTCTCACTTACCGTTTCCTAGGCGAAATTGACTTCCTCCTCTGCTTCCTTGGAGACTTTGTGACGTCCAGCATCTCCTGATCCGGCGCTGGATCGGGCTCCCTTGTCACATCCAGTGCGTTCAGATCAACGACAAGCTCCGAATCTGTGGCATCATCTGACAGCAGTGCAGAGTCCACTTCAATCCGAGCAGCCGCAGCTCTCGTTCTGCCCTTCCGAGTGCTTCTCTTAGTGGCTGAGGACGGTGGGGTGCTGGTATTGTTCTCTTTAGAAGGAGTCTTCTTTACGGGAGAGGCTTCTAGAAGGACATCCTCCGCTGCCGGCGGCAGCACCAGCATCTTCTTCTGACACCCGTCCACCTTGTCTTCGGGCAGCACCACCATGCGAATGTAGAGCAGGGTATCCGAATCGTCATGGGCTGACGGGTTGAACGCCTCCGCACCCTGCAGCGCCAGCAGCATCCCATCACCATGGGCAGGGTGCGCGGTCACGTGATCGTGGATGTTGCTGGCGAACGGGCCAAAGGCAAAGATCTGCACGGGGTGGTCGGTGCCGAGCTCGACGGCCTTGATCCAGGTGAGCTCATTGTACAAGTCAGTCATGGCGCAGTGGTTGATCCGGGGTCGGTGGTGAGCCTCGGACACTTTGAAGATGAGGGCGTGGGCCGGCATTGGCTGACCGGGTGGCATGGATGTGAGAAGGAGGCGTGGCGGGAGGGTGGACAGCTCCGACATGGCGAGGGAGCGGACGAGGTCGACGCGGGTCATGATGGACGGGTGAAGGGACTCAGGGCATAGTACAATAAGTGGGCGTGGCTTAGAACTAAGGAGGCGTGGCAAGCCGGGTCCAGGCAAACTTCACTTCCTAAAAAAACAAGTCTCAGCTCGTCTGTTTTTGAATTGACGCCTCAATGGGATTGCAAGAGGTCATGGAATATTGTCAAAAGTGAAGTTTCGGACATCACACTAAATGTGGGCTATAATATTAAGGATTGTCAGTATAAATGTTATATTTAAGTTTAATGACTATTAATAAGCCTAATTTCGTTTCAATTAGGCTATTAATTGTTTAATTAGGGTGATTTGGCGGCAAAATTGTTTTCCCGTGTTCCTCTTCTTCTTCCTCTTTCTCCTCCTCCTCCGCCTGTCTGGCGGGGCGGGCAACCGAATGGTGCAAACACAAGCCAAAAGGGGACGACAGTCGACCCGAATATCTGCCAGAAGGGATAAAGTAGGACAAATTTTGGGTGTTAAATCAGGCCCATAATTATGAAGTTATTTACTAAATGGCCCAATTTGAAATTTATTTTCCTTATTTAGTATATTGCGGATACATGCCACGTATTAAACAACTCCTTAATTGGATGTAAGTATGACCTGGCCGAATGGTGTTTGACCCGACTTTCGTCCCTGGCGCTAACCGCGCTTGCTGGTGGCGGAACAAGCAAAAGCAAAAAAAGAAGCCAGCGCCGGGAAGAACACGAACGCCGCCCTGGAGACGACCCACATCGGCAACGGGCCCCGCACCACCACCGAGGAGTGGCACACGCCCCATTGGTACGGTCCTAGGTATGGGGTGGGTCCTGTGATCGGCCCTGGTGGGGCCTCCTCCCAGAGAGGGGGACGCCAGCCGAGAGAGCAGCAGCAGCAGCAAGAAGAGCTGAAGCAGAAATAGCTGAAGCAGTGCAAGCAGTGCAGCAGGCAGAGAAAAAGAAAGAAACGAAACAGCAGCAAAAGAGAGCCAGCTGCCGGCTCCGAATTCCCCAGCGAGGGCGGGGAGGGCGGGACTGACAGTGACAGGGGGCGGGACAGACACCAAACACGCCCACAACCGCCACCATGTCGTCCAAGCTCAACTTCCGCGCGCGCACGCTGGACGCGTCCAAGCCCATGAGCATCTACCATGTGGAGGACCTGCCCGAGCTCACCGACCTCAACGCCATCAACAGGTCGGTGCCAGCCATGCCGTCGGGAATGGAGAAGGAGGAGGAGGCGGAGAAGCATCTGCAGGACATCCTGGAGATCCAGGAGCAGAGCTACACGGCAATGAGGACGCCCAACACGGAGCTATTCATCCCCACGCCAGAGGTCTACGTCACGTCAGACTTCAAGGATGACTACCGCACCATGTACAAGGGAAGCTACAAACCACCGCGGCAGTACATCCACGTCCAGCCGTTCAACGTGGACCAGGACAGGCCCGACTACGACATGGACGACGAGGACGAGACGTTCCTGGAGAAGGTCCTCAAGGACGAGAAGAAGTTCGAGGTGAACGCCGAGACCTTTGAGGACATGCTCGACCGCCTGGAGAAGAACTCCGGCCATAACGCCGTCTCCGTCAAGGAGGCCAAGCTTCTGCTCAAAGAGGACGACGACCTCATCCTGGCTGTGTACGACTATTGGGTGGACAAGCGGCTGCGGCTTAAGATGCCGCTCATACCCACGGTCAAGAGTGACAAGCGGGAATCGGCGGTACAGGCGGCCGCCGCAAACTCTTCCTCGGGAGCAGCTTCGTCGGCCTCCAGTAGTCCATACATCGCCTTCCGGAGACGGACCGAGAAGATGCAAACGAGGAAGAACCGCAAGAACGACGAGGCGTCGTACGAAAAGATGCTCAAGCTGCGCCGGGATCTGTCCCGCGCCGTCACACTCCTCGAGATGGTCAAGCGGCGGGAAAAGACGAAGAAGGAGAATCTCAATCTCACCGTCGACATTTTCGAGAAGCGATTCCAGATCCAGGATTGGGACGGCAAGATGCTGGCAGAGTTGCTGGCGCAGCGAGCAGCGCCGCTTCCCCTCAGACAACAGCCGTACAACGTCAAGTACGCCGAGAACTGGATCCACCAACTGCAAGCCCAGCAAAAGCAGCAGCAACAGTCCTCACTCGACAGCCGGCAGAAGCGACAGTACAAGAAGAAGCGGCACAAATCCACAACGTCGGGCCGCGCCACCAACAATCAGCTTGGCCGCAGCAATGGACCAGAGTTTGGCACGCTGCAGCAGAGCTCCGACGACGAGCAGTCTCTGTCCACTGCCGCGTCCCCGTCCGACGTCGAGGAGGACGAGATGGACGCGCCGTTCGCGTTCAAGCGGAAGCGGAATTGCCAATACCTCGCTCCCAAGGTGGATCAGTACGGCTTCGACCTGCCCAGCGGCTGGGCGTGGGAGGCGCCTGAAGAGGGCGGCGGCGGAGAGGCGCGATATCGATACTCAATGGCATCGCTCTCCACTCCCAAAGCCCGCTGCATCGGCATGGTGCGGCGGAGGGTTGGCCGGGGAGGTCGGATCGTGCTAGACCGCGCATTCGATGATCATGATAACTTCTGGCGATCTCTCGATTTCACCGTGCTCAACGGCTGTGGGCGGGGCACTGTCAGCAACGGCAGCACCAATGCCACGCCCTCTACGTCATTCCTTGAAGACTCCCCCAGCCAACCTGCGGCCGCCTCTTCCTCGTCTATAGCGCCGTTTGAAGACTGGCCTCACTTCCGCCCGGTGACCCCGCCTCACTCGAAAGAGGAGGACGACTGGGACCCGCTCAAAGGAAAGTTGCCCGAGACGCTTCCCGGTGGCGTGGGTCTGCCCACGCATCCAGTGAAGCCGGCTGCTCGGTCGAGAGCGGTGAACGGTATGAGGACGGCGTCCGTAGACTCTGTGGCCGCGCAGAACGCTGCCGCAGCGGTCGTGCCGGGCAACATGATGGAAATGTTCTCAACCGCGCAGCCGATTATATAACAAAAGTGATGCGTGTGTGTGTGTTTGTCGAGACAAAGCACGCTCTATGAAGCGGGGATTTGACTTCCATATTTTTTTAATGTGACGATGATGATAAATTGATCTATAAGTTGCCACCTGTGTTTGTGAAAGAGCACGAATCCAAATTGTGTTCGGCAAAAATGTATCCATGATGTATCTAGATTACAAGTGAAGTTACTTTCAGAAGAGAATATCCATGCATAACAAATCGAATTCGATAAAATGAGAAAAAGGAAAACAAGATTGGTCTTGTTTCAGCAAAAAGAATTAAATTAATATTGTTCTCTGTATTCAGTTGTCTACCACAAAAATGATTATAAAACGAGAGGGCGACAAAGAAACTTTACAATTAAAAGTAGTTATCACAGCAACACCCTTTTTACGCAAAATGCATATGGCTGAAAATATCCCATCAGATTTTTATTTAAAAAAATGAATGATTGTAGAAACAACAGTGTTCAGTCCCAGAAAAAAATTCCAGTTAGAACACGTGAAATAGTTTCGCTCGTTTGCTACACCTTCATACCTCCGGAAGACAATTGAGAATAATAAAGAAACCAGAAAAAGTTGATACAGTCGTTAAATTTATTTCACAGCACTTGGTCGTAAATGACATGGCAGTTGGTCAGTTATTGCGTCAATAAATTATCATGATTGCGTAATATGCGTCATTTCTAGCTAAATTTACCTACATTTACAATTTTATCACGAGTATTGCAAATTAGCACTTGCAAAAGCTAGATTAAACATACAGAGTATACATAATTGAATGGTTCCTACAAAACTTGAAAAGTGACATAAAAATTACTTAGTCGGGTTGCGTCACCTAATCAATGGAAACAATGTCCTCCTCGTCGTCCTGGGTCCCCTTACCCTGCGCCTCCTGGTTCTCCTTCCACTGCACCATCTTCTTGATCTCGAACCCGATCGCCTTCGCCATGGGCGGCGGCACCGCGTTTCCAATCTGCCGGTGCTTCTCCAGCAGCGCGCCAGCAAACCGGACATCATCAGCAAAGCCCTGCGAGCGAGCGCACTCGCGCACACTCACCACACGGTGCTGGCTCGGATGCAGAACGCGGCCCTGCTTGGCGTTCGGGTCGGGCAGCGTCACAGTCGTAGAGAAGAAGCCTTCCCAATCGATGCGGCCGTAGAGCCCGGACCAGTGGTTGTTCCTGTTGCTGGTGTGCACCAGCGCCCAAGGGATGAGCGTGCCCGGCTGCTTGTCGTCGCTGCACTGGCGCTTCTTGCTCTCAGCACACGCGCACACGCCGATCCACTTCTTCGTCTTGTGGTCAATGTGGGTGTAGACGAGCTTCTCCGCAACGGAACCGTCGGCTAGCTCGTACCTGATGTTGGGCAGGTCTCTCCAGTCGGAACCCTGCTCCACCGGGATGAGGCTCATCCTGGCCTCATGAAGCGGGTTCAGCCGGCGGCACTCGTGGTCGTACAGCTGGTTGCCCTGAGCGCGGAGACGCATCAGACGTTGGTAGTGCGTCTGGGCGTCCATGCCGTAGATGGTCATCTCTTCTCCATTTCTGATGCTCGGCAAGTCGGTCAGCGCATCACGAACGGTGATGGTCCTGAAGGGCGCAGAGTCTTGCCAGCGGGCAGTGGTGCTGAACAGCTTCTCATCCAGCTTGATGTTCAAACTCGAGTGCTGCGTGGTGAATGCGTGCAGCGGCTCAGGATACAGCGGCAGCTTCTCTCCGGGCGCAGCGGCCATGATGATGCAGCGACGGCGAGTCTGTGGCACGCCAAAGTTGCCAGCCTGAAGCACCCCAAACGTGCACTGGTATCCCATGAGGGTGAGCGCACGGATGCACAGCTTGAGGATGAGGCACTTCTTGTACGAGGCAAAGTTCTTGACGTTCTCCAGAATGAAGAACCTGGGCCGATAGAAGTCGCAGTAGCTGAGGTACGAGGAGATGAGCGAGTTCTTGAACAGCGAGTACTCGCGCTCGGAGAAGGTATTCATGAGGGAGAAGCCCTGGCAAGGCGGTCCGCCGCAGAGAAGGTCCACCTCGCCCTTCTGCGGGATGACCTTGCTCACGCCGTCCACCATAATGTGATCCTTTCCGTCCATGGCGTCCTGCAACACCTGGTTGCAATCTGCCGTGATCACGCTGCAGTCGGGGTGGTTCATCTGGAACGCCTCAGCCGCGGGAGGGAAGTTCTCAATGGCCCACTTGCTCTCGCTGAGGCCGGACTGCTCCATGCCGATAGAGAGGCCGCCGCAACCAGCGAACACGTCCAGGGTACGGAGAGGGGCTTTGGTAGTCGGGTGGGCACCGTCATCATTGTTGAACTTCCGTTCATCCTTGTAGCGCTCAAGGGCCTTCTGGCCAGCCTCGCTCTCCTCCAGAGGGATCAGCTCCTTGTTATCCAGGTTGTACACCTTGTCGAAGTAGAACCTGACATCCCCACCCTCCGTCCAGGTGAGCACCGGGCCCTTGATCAGCTTCTTCGGCCGGAGGTAGCAGCGGCCGGTGAGGAAGTGAGAGTTGACGGTCAGCGTCTCCTCGCTCCAGTAGACCTCGTGGAAGTCGGACTCGTACATGGTCGTGGCGCCCTGATGCGTGTTCTCCACGCGGTAGATCTTTCTCACCTTGATGGTCAGATCCCTCTTCTTGCTGCCAGATCCGCGGATCTCCTCCACCACGACAATCCTGAACGGATCCGGAGTCAGGTCATTCGAACCCTTTACGTGAGTCGAAATCCGATGTCTGAAGAACTCTGTGAACGTGCTCTCGTCCACCTTCTTCTTTCCCTTGTTGGCGCTCATCGGCTTCACCATCTCGTACGGCATGGAGAACGCCCTTGGGTCAACAAAAGCGGCATCGCCAACGCGGAATGTCTCGCCATGCAACTTGAATGCCTTGTAATACGAGCGGCCATCCCTGTTCTCAGCCATTCCAACCGGCCTGGCAATCTTAGACTCAGTCCGTGCAGCAATCTTGTCGCAGAGCGCGCACTGGCCAGTCTCATCCTCGTTGAACTCCTCGTCATAGATGACGTCCACAAAGCGGGCGAACTCGTAGTCGTACTTGTGCCTGAAGAAGAAGCTGTAGGGGTTGTCGTTGATCGGCACGGGGTCCACGGACTCCTCAGTGCCGCCCACAGTCTTCCAGTTGTCGGGGATTGCCCAGAACGAGACATCCACGCTGTGCACAAAGTCGGACAGCAGCACGTCCTCGCACATGTCGAGCAGGAAGAGCTCCTTCTTATCGCCGGTCTCGCCCAGGACCGTCTGATTGCTGTAGGCAAAGTATTGCACGTGCGCCAGTTTGCTGTTGCCCTCCACGAAGATCTGCTTGATCCTCGCGATGAAGTTGGGCGTTCCCTCGTATCCGGCCTCAATGCTGACGCACTCACCGAGCAGGTAAGTGGTCCCGTTGACCTTGACTGAGTTGTAGTAGACCGAGTCGTTGACGGTGTCGACTGGCTCTGAGGGGAAGGAGATGTCGGCGCGGCGGGTGTTAGCTTTGGGCAGGTTCTTGGAGAGGTCGGTAACGTCGATGATGTCGTCAGCGAGGTTCTGGCAGAGGCGTTGGAAGCAATCCTGGAATGAAATAAAGTGGAATTGATAAAATTGGAATAACACTCCAGTTTCGCTAGAATTGCAATTTTTTTACAAATGCCTTGCAAAAAAGGAATACCGGAATTTCAACTAAAAGATAAATAGGAAAAAAATCTGTCTTACCTGTCCTGTCAGTCCACTACCACCAAACTTGACCATATCCTCGCACGCCTCGCACTTCCCGCACTCGGGCCTATGGCATGCCGAGCAAGTACCGCACCGCTCCCTCCCCTCCGCAGCCGCGCCGTTCTTCTTGTCATCCTTCTTCATCTGGTTCTTAAAATACGACTCGAACACGAAGCGAACCAGCGGCGTTGTGGTCGCCTTGGAGAACTCCCTCGGCTTGGCAGTGGACGACGGCTGATCGTTGAACTCCCGGTTCCGCGGCGGCGGCCTTGCAAGGGCTCTGCGACGGCTGTGCAGACCCGCGTACCGCTTCAGCTCCCGTACGAAGGTTGAGTTGATGAGCAGCTGCTCTCCCTCATCCTCAGTAGCGGCGTCATCATGGCTCTGGATGGTGTCGTAAATGTAGTCAGCGTGTTGGAGCAGCGTCTCCTCTGTGAAGTAGATCAAGCCCATGTTGGCGGCCTCTGTCGTGAGCCGTGTCATGCATTCCTTGTACTCAGGGTCGAAGTCTGGAAAGTCCTTGAGCACCTCGAACACCATCTTGGTGAGCGTGGTCTTGTCCAGAAGTTCCTTGCTGAGGGGCGTGTAGGGTGGGGAGGGTTCCTGAAGATAGTAGTTGCCGGTCTTGGTGGTGATGCCAATGGAGGGGATCTCCCCGGGCATGTATCCGGTGGTCCACCACTCCTTAATGGGCCCACCACGCTTAACGGGCACGCCGTTATCCGTGGAACCGGGTGAAGTGTCATCGAGCGGCTTGAGGAATCCCTGGAAGTAGACCCGTTTGCCAGCCTCCACCAGTCCCGCCGTTAGCGGCACCAGATGGTTCCGCTCGTCGTAGAATGCGTATTCTGTGAGCGGCAGCTCGACGTCGCCCGAGTCCATCCCCTGGATCACGAGGCTCGTGTCGCTGCTGGCCTCCTGCTCCGAAAGCGCCTTCTCCAATGGCACGAGGTGGACAATGGCGCACATGCGCTGGCCGCACAGCTCGCACTTTGGCTGGGACGACTGCGGCCCCTCCGTGGCGTGTCTGTTGACTGAGCCCACGGCGTGCCTCAGCCTCCTCCGCTGTCCCTTGTGCCGCTGCCGGCGTTCTGCGGAGGGGTCAAAGTCTCTGTCGTCGCGGTCGTCCGACTCGGATGGGCCGGACGAGAGCATCGGGGAGTCTGCGTCGGGCGATGACGGGGGCGCGGACCTCACGGACCTCACGGACTTGGCCGAGGTGTTGTTGGGGGTCTCGTCATCGCTGGAGAGGATGATGATCTCGTCGTCGCTCATCTTGGGAGGATTGGTGGGTGGGTGATTGTAGAAGGTCTTGATCGGGGAAGTGGTGAGATCAGAATGGTTTTGCAAATGTAATTTGGAACATTTGAAGGCTTAATGCTTTATAAAATGTCAAAGATTAAAAGATTAAGAAATCCAGTATGGCGACGGCGTCCGTTCCCGTTCGTCTGTTACCCAGCTTTGCCTGTGTTCGCCACCCCAGCCTGAGGCCTGAGCTGACGCTTGACACTTCTCACTGAGCCTGAGCTCCACGCAGTCCGTTCACAAACTGAGGCAAGGTTGACGTTTGCATTTTCGCGTCAGTTTCCAACTTTTCAAATAAAGCGCGGGAAGCGGATGATGATTAGAATTAATGCCGGCAATATGATTATACGCAGAAAAATTACGCGAACATGTTGGCATGTTGCTGTCAAAGTTGGGCTACGAAATAAGATATTATATTATATACAAATGTATTCAGTCCGCGATAAAGCCTTACTTTTAATTCAATGTCTTGACAAGCTGACTTAGAGACAAGCAACAGAGATGGCTAAGTATGTTAAGAACTTATATTTTCCCCTTTAATATTCACATAACTTGTCTTGACAAAGAGCTAATTCCTCTTGTGTAGCATAGATACGTCACAATGCTCGTGAGCAGAATACACAACAGCGTCACCAGCACCACGATGACATCAGTAAGCGCCCCGCCGGCGTGCAACGCGGTGTGGATTGCTTGCAGCAGGGAGAGGCCTTCGTCAGACATGAGAGATTGAGCGTTGGTGCTGTTGCCGTTGACTACTGATGTCGGTTTGTCGTCTGTTGCGGTGCAGTAAAGGCTCAGGGCTGGATGAGGACTTGACCCACCACACATGACTTGAATAAAAAAGCAGTGTGAGGTTAAATTTTACACTTTGACATTGTTGCTTAAAAATAGTACTGTTTATTAAAGAGATTATTCTGGGCTTACATGATTCTCCTACGAGACATGGTTCGTTACAAGCCTGATCTGGTCCAAGAGCATCCTCTGGGTAAGCATTGGCTGGGAGGCATCTGCAGAAAAGGACTCCATCTTGAGGATCCCAGCGGACGCCGATCTGTGCAACGTGACTGAATGATGAAGCACAGGCTCGCTGGCAATCACTTGGGTCGGGAAAGTTCAAACCACCAAACTAAATTTTCAGACTATATCATTATTGTTGCTAGTATTGCATTTGCATATATTGTTTGTACCTGAATGTAACTTTGATTTGCAACAAGTTCTTCATAGATGCATCCAAATTGTCCCTTGTCGTTGCATGAAAAACTGCCGCCTTCATTAGTTATGCCTAAACAAGATTGCATATTTCAAAACGCACTTATCAAATTTATTAAGAATACCGCTCGCTTCTGTTGTCGTCGACGCCTCCCCTTGATCTAGATCCCCAACACAATTAACGGTGTAATAATGGCTCTCATCAGAGGGCTTTGGCGGAGACGGGATCATGGCACAGAATT
The DNA here is from genome assembly GCA_900659605.1 of Tisbe holothuriae. Lineage (NCBI taxonomy): Eukaryota > Metazoa > Arthropoda > Copepoda > Harpacticoida > Tisbidae > Tisbe > Tisbe holothuriae. The sequence goes on from LR139783.1 coordinate 23,135, forward strand.
CAGGAGCAGCCACAGAAGAAGAATTCAATGAATCTTTATATCCACAACTGCACATCTGCAAAATCATTTAAGAAAACGTTCCCAGAGTAAAACATGATTATCAAATACCAGTTCATCGCCGACTTTTCTCGTAAGACTGTACAGCGCACCACGATGCTTGTCCCTACACTCCCAAACACAATCTGTCGCATCGGGAATACCATCCCAACCAGCGTTAGTATTGTTGCCAGTAGTAGTGTTGCTGCTCGCAATCACCTCGGCCTCGGTAAAGTTCTTGACGTTGTGGGCGTGATCCCAGCTGATGGAGTTCATCTCGATGCAGCCGTGATTGTCGTGGGGACGGCGCTAAAAGCATTTTGAGTCTCTATCCCGGAGTTTAAGTTTATATTTGAAGGTAAAACCTGGTGACAGAGTGGAGTGTCCTTGGAAGGTGAATGACAGGATCGACGAAGGCAATACACGCTCAGAAGGTTGTTTTTAGCATCTCCACATCTGTTAATGAAGTCTTAACGTGAGATGTAAGTAACTCTAATGATACTCTACTTACTTTTTGCCCTTCATGTCTGGGCACTCTGTGTCACATTTCAAGGGTGATACAACGGGAGCATCAGCGATTGCGGCTTCAGAAGCACAGAGGCAATTAAACTGAAAAAATATAGCATCATATTTACTCTATTTAAGCTTATTGACTATGGTTTCGTTACTTGGTCTCCCCAAAGTGTGGCGTCATAATAGCTGATGAGAGCATAACTCTTGTCAGGGTGTTTGTCGAGGCAGAAAGTGATGCAGGATTGCAATGTCTCTGATGGAAGGCTGTCTGGTTTTGCCATGGCAAGTTCGTACATGACAAGGTTCTCTTCTTTGATGCAGAGCTAGGAAGAGGAAACTTGCTTAGATGGCTTAAATAATACAAGCTTTTATTTATTACCTTTTCCTTCACTTCTGAATCATCCTCGGTGCAATGCCCTGAACAGGTAATTAGCACAATGATAAGTAAGTTGTTCAATATGGACCGATGCATTTTTCGCTATTAAAATCTTTCCAACACTGCCATAAAATAATCTCTTATTCCAGTCAACTGTTCATCCGAAAGTCTCAGCTTTCTCTCGCAGCCTTTAATGACACCTGTGTCTAAAATATCTACGACTGAGAGAAGAATGCCTTTAAGAAAGGCATAGTTTTTACGCCATCTGTAAGTGTTATATTAAGATTGTATCTACCGGGTGTACCATCCAAAACGCGACAACATTTCTTTTGCATATATAATGTACTTGGAGCATCCCAATCTCATAAAACTGGGTACCAAAAGATTGCTCTGACTCTTCTTATTCAGGTCAAAGTGTCGAAA
>LR139784.1:0-24448 GCA_900659605.1 Tisbe holothuriae
TTCTAAGGAGCAATAAAGAGAGCCCCTCCATAAAACTTGAAACTGGCAACCCTGATTCCCAGTCTGTTGCCAAACCCATTGTTGAATTCATCACGACAACTCAGCCTTTCTTTCCTTCTTTTTCGCCCGTCTGGCTGCTAATACCTAACCCTCCCCAACCACCGGTTTTTGCCCCACTCCGTCAAAACACCCTAAAAGCTTCTTTCCATCTCTCACATGATTCGTCAATGGCATGGCGCAGGCTTTGTACGACTGACCCTCCAGCACTGCTGGGAGCCCTGGCGGCGGCGACTGAGCGGGACGGGGTCGCCGTCTCCACCAGCTCTATGGACGACGACGCAGCTGCGGCCTGCCGACCGGACAAGCGGGACGCCATCCTCACACATTACATGTCGGTGACACCATTTTTAATGTACACGCACATCATCATGACACATGAACACGTTCTAATCCGTCTGATTCGATCGAGAGACTGACTCTAAAAAGAGTCGGTTTTGTGTGTCCACCTCTCAAATATCGCTGAGCAAGCAAAAGCCTTTGTTTTTAAAACCACCCGGCTTCTGCATGATTATGACTCGTCAGTGACACGGTCACCGCGTGCGAGTGTTTGTGTGTGTTGTCTGTCCGGCTGTTGCGACATACGCGGCAAGGGCGCGCCTTGTTGCTCGGAACAAACATGAGGACATATCTACAGCACAAGGGTGGCCAAGCCCATTTTTCAATACTGCCCAAAGGAGACTTTAATTCGGGGTTAGGGGTTGAATTTCCCAAGCGTTTTAATCAATGTGATTGATCGTATGTTTTAGGAAATCTAAGCAGAGGGGAGAAGTCAAGTTTCAATCAATACTGGATGACCAGATAATAAAGACATTTATTAGACAGAGAGCAAAAGAATCAATGAATCATTAGGGAATGAGATTTATCATTATACGAATGCTCTCGTATCTCCCTGAAGATACTTACTTCATATTTAACCATCAATGTTACAATATGTGTGTGAGACTTAAGTATCCAACCTTGGAAGAAAGTCATATTCCCGCGACAATAAACGCAAAACCAATTATGACAACTCGAGGGTGATTTTCAAGGGTTAAAAAGCTTTTTAGTCCCGGTCACCAATTTCTATAAATATTTAACGCCCTTTCACAGTCATATAAGTACGTGTTTATTGAGGCTACTTCCCAATGATTACACTGGTTCTTGAAAATGCCAACAAAGAGAGAGAGAGCACAAAAGTAGAAGAGCGTCACTTTTGCTGCATATTAGACATGACAAAGAAGAAGGAAACCTACAAAATGCACGAATGTAGGACAAATATAAAAAGTATCAAAGGGTTTAGAGCTTATGCTACAGAAGATACGTACAGGATACTTTGGCATATTTTAAGACCATTACAATTAACCCATAAAGCTTGAGAGAGTCGTTAGTTTCCATTACTGCAGCGTAACGAAACTTCTTCTTCTTCTCACTATCCCCCAAAGTAATCTTTAAAAAGTTAGCCTCCTCCTCCCTTTCTTCTCCCCTATTCACTTTTCGCTTTTTTGCTCCCACAATATGTGTTTATAATCTCTTTTGTCCCCAGACCAGGTCAGCCGGGATAAAAACAGTCTCTACTTTTGACGAATTAGCCTCTTTCAACCGCCGCGTACGGAATAATAGCTTAACCTAATTCGATTTCGTACACGGGGAGAGAGATAGAAGTCGACGGCGGGAAGCAGCCATAGAAGGAGCATATGACGCGTAACTTGTGCTTGTTTAAGGCTCTTTCTGGCGCAGGATAAGATGTTTAATCCTTGGAGAGAGAATGGGAAGAAAGAATAGAGACTAGGGTGGGATGGTGAAGTAGAAGGGGTGCAAAAGTAGCTCTATTATATGAAACGGTCAGGGCTGCCAAATTAGGGTTTCAGTGCCAAGTAAATAGTAAAACGACCTTGCAAGCAGCACCCTTTCCACAGGCAACCCTCCTGCAGTGAGAGCTGGGAAGACCGTTTGTTTAAATCAAGAGTTTCTTTGTTTCTTTTCTCTTTCCCTCCCCCAACGCCTGGGGCGGCTCTTGGCTGGCAGAGAATGAAAAGAGAATGTGTATTTATGTATTCATGGTGAGAGTGGAGCTGCGTTTGCCGCAGAAGGAGCGTTAACAATAAAGGGTGGAAAAGAAGTCGAGAGGTCTGGAAATAAAGGATTGAGAAGAAGGCGTCAAGAGGCAAAGACCGGAAAAGGGTTGCCAGGATGTTACAAACTGGGCACTCAGGGTTAGCACTAGACTCGGCCCTGTACATAATTAAGGGAAGGGTTTGCAGGGATGAAGAAATTATAACATTGCACTGCACTGTGAGATAAGTAGAGGTTAAAAAGATGATCAGCCAGCTTTTACTTGAAAGCGTTTTAGGTATTTCAAGACGGGTGCTCATCGTCAAACAGACCGGCGCACATGTATAAAATGATAAATAATATCAACTTTTCATACGTTATCACAAATATGGACAAAATGGTATACCCGGTATTGCACATCTTTGCATTTCCCCGAATTGTTATTCATTCAGTCTACGTGCTTCTACGTATGTTGCAGCATTTGAACCCTATCTTATCATTTACCGCATGCATTCTAAAAAAACTCCTAATCTTGTCAATGTGAGCAAAGTTTCGCCAGATTTAAGCCGGAGAAAAAAAGCCTCTTTTTGCGGCGTCCATTCTTGAGGGTGTGACGATCGAGAGGGAGGATTTCACGCTTTTTGCCGCCCTCAGTTTCAAGCCCTGTTTTTGCCGCCGCTCCATCATGGGTTGGCAGGAGAGTTCGAAGACTGAGTCCCCAATTTAAAGACACTATCGCTATTAAATCACAAGGGAAACGACGGAGAGAGGACTCGATTTCGGTGGCATATTTTAAATGGTGAAATACCGGAAGGAAGAGGGGAAAGTAGGCCGCATTTTACTCGTAGAAGTATTATTTCTTCAACAAAGGGGTGCCATATTTCTACAAAAGTAGCAATTGGTATGTGTTCACTGCATATAATATAAAAGGGCGATATTGTCATCCCTATATCTCTTTCCTCCTTGAATGCTGTTGAGCCTTCTTCGCAAGAGGGCCATAACTGAGAAAGGAGAAGAAATTAATGACCCCTTAATTGTGTTCTTAGAAAAAGGAGCCTTTTCCACTTTGAGGCCTTTAATATCTCTGTAAAAACGTAGTAGTATAATAATAACGGCTGCTGTAGGGATGCCAGTCTAACAGGTGTTTGCTATACTCTGTTCAGTATTATTTCGTTAAATAGTCTGAGAACAACACGAAATGGCATCCCTACAGCGTTTTATAGTCTGACCTGACCCTTCTATCCGGTATCCAGGAAACAACTTTATTGCTGTTTAAAGTTCCTAATTTTAAAGGGAGATACATTCAGTTCTGCACAAGAGTCTACTACCCTTTCTAAAGCATTTGTCCGTTGTTATAAAACGGTGTATTTTATATCTGCAAAGCTTTTTCGTCGCAAACGGAAACTTTATTTTTGTCAGGAGCGCGCCAAAATGGAGGAGAAAACATTTCTTCCGATCGTTTTATTCCTTCTATTTAGTATCTGGTGCCAAAAATGCCAAAAGTGATGGGTGTTAAAAACAATAACCCTGAAGGCAGCTGAGATGATACCTTTGAAAGGGATGCCATTATTACATATGAGCTCTGATTCCTAGGTTCCATTAGACGTAATATCTAATGGAGTGAAAACTATGGATAGCAAAAGTCTAACAAACTAACATCGTTACCGTGGAGACAAGAAATCACCATTTGGGACCATTTTGTAATATCCAAACATTTCCTGAATAAGCCCCATCAGCCATTAAGTCAAGTTAAATGACCCAGTTTCACTTCCTGTTGTGATACGACAGCAAATATTCATAGCAGACGGTCCATCATTTCAAGGTTAGTTTCCGCAGCGCAGCTGCTGTATCACATATTTGGAGGGAAAGTCAATTTTCAAGGGTATGTAAACTCAGAAAGTATGTCGCTTATTATTAAACGCACCAGGTGATGAAAGGTTTGATGTGTCTTTTTAATAAATAATGGATAAATGAGCCTTGTTAATGGCTGTAAAAGTACAAAGGCCCTCTATTATTATGATGACAATTGGACACGTAGCAAAGACGTTGCCATTTTTGTGCGTTTTGGCACGCTTCAAAATCTCGATACCAAGCGCAAAAAAGTCCCCGCCGCTCGAAAGGCACATTTTTGCCAGGGGAAAATATAAAACAAGCTTGTTCAAGTATTTTCCGATATCTATCGAGTGCATTAGGTCCGATATTTTATCCTCTTATGTGCATAATAAAAAGATGATCAGAACGGCCGGCAAAAAATGCGATATAATGGAGAAAAGGACGAGATAAGCTTTTTAAAAATGAACAAAGTTGCAACGGCGGCGTCTAGAAAACGTTGATTAATCGTTTTCAGGGTTGACATATTATAACAATTTCAACGCCAAGTCATGGTAAGACTAAGAGTGTTGAGCATAATAAACGGCATCCCTGATTGGTAAAAAGGCCTTGAAATAAAAGAAGACGATCCCTTTTCAAAGTTTGTTCGACACGGGAGCGATGAAACTTAAATCCGCCATTGAGCGGGAAAACCATATTTTATCGCAATCATTAGGACGGAACGTGAGCCCGGAGAGGAAGGTTATTTGCATCCATAGACTGTGTTTGTCTTGATGCAATCTCAGAGGCTGTGCAAACAAGAGACTGGAGAGAATGACATCTTGTCACCTTTAGACATAGGGATGCCATTTTAAAACATAGAACATGGTAACCCTATTCAAATGCATCATCATATCAGAGCATTCAATCTCCACGCAAAAGAGAAGAAAAGTCTTGTTCCAACCGTAAAACTTTGTCGCCGTGAGGAAAACTTTTTTGTCTTTACTGCACGAGTAACACGGAGCAAACGTGCTTTCGGAAGGTGTTTTAAATGCTAGACTGGTTAATGTGTCATGGTACTGTGCACACGTATGCATGCACAGCCAGGGGCGTCTGCCTTACTTTTGTCTCCTCTTTTTCTTTTTGTGAAAATACACACATACAACACAGCAGGGGAAGAAGAAGAAGAAAGAGCTGCTGAGTATATAGAAAAAAACTTGAGTTGTATTATTTGGGGGTTTCTGAGTACAAATGCTACACGGAGAGCAATAAAATTGTCAATATTTGATTAAGGATTATCAAAATCATTTCAAGTCTCTTTAAACTTTTATTCTTGTAAGCGCCACTCGAAAAGTCTCTTTTCATCTCCAGAGGGCTTGAAAGTGAAACCGTCCGGAATCATAAATCAGAGAATCGGCGACAGGGAAAAAGGAATTAAATACTGCCTTGGAAAGCCTACATTGAAACGGGGGTTCAGGTCGACATATGGCAATATGAAAATTTAAGTCTTATAAGGATACTCTTGCAGGTTAATCTCGTATAGGGAAGTGTTTGTCCTTGGCTGAAAATGACCACAAATGGGCTGGGTGGCAAAATAGTAGTGGAAGGAGCTGCTGGCTGTGGCCGGAGAAGTGTGTGGGAACTTTGTTTATGCGATATAGATAGTAGTGGAAGAAACACCCTCCGAAGAATTTGTCAAACTTTTACTGCACAGCTTAAACTAAGAAGGTGAGTTAGTGTTTGTGCATTGCGTTTGTCTCGAAATGTCTATCTAATAAATTGAGCTTAATATTGTTTGAATTTATTGAGCGGGCATGATGTGCGAAAAAGTCTAGCAGTGGTAAAGTGCCAATCTAGGCCAAAAACTTGGCTTTCACTTTCAGCAGCAGCAGCATCAAGGCTCCCTTGGGACTGCTTTTCTCTCTCAATACCAACAGAGAGCAGGGATGCCAGAATGTGAACTGAATCTTCATGAGAGGATCATTTTATCACTGTGTTGTATACTCATATCCTGTCCAATATTGCATCCCTGCCAGAAGAAGAATGAGCTCATGTTTTTTCATTCTCCATAAAGTGTTGGGTAATCTGGTGATATGAGGGGAAGGGGAAGCTGGAAAAGTGCATAAAGGAGATTTAGCAAGAAAGCGGCTTTCAATTTCTAACCTCTTTATGGGTTGTTTTGTGCATTAAAAAGCCTTTTAACGGTAGAATGCATTACGTTTCCTTGTAACATCATTTATTTACTCATCTTGCTTGCAACGTACAGTCTAGTCAAGGTCTTTTGCAGCACTGTTAAGATTGCTTTTAAATGGCTTTGTTTTCCTTTCCTTTTTTCGTCTAAAATCGTTTCCGAGTCTTGAAGACAGCGACGAAGTGAAACAATCTTCAGATTAGAGTAAAATGATTAGATCTTTTTAAAGAGCAGCGAGAAATAGTCAGGGTTGCCACTGAGCCAATTTGAACTAAATGAATGAGTAGTTCTTTTTGGCTGTAATGGTAAAGATGGTCTTTCTTGTTCGTTTTTCTGGGATAATTAAAACAGATGCGTGTAAAAAGAGCCGTTAAGAGACAGAAGAAGAGGAATCCACCATTAAATCCGACAGCAGGGTTAGAATAACTCCGACTACAGGATAGGAGGAAGTCCGACACCATAAAAGAATTATTCCGACATAAGAATAAGAATTACTCCGACATAATATAGACTGAAGAATAACTCCGACATAAGAATAAGAAGTACTCCGACATAATGTAGACTGAAGAATAACTCTGTCAGCAAATAAGACTAAATGCGACACTAAATATACCAATAACTTTGAATTAATGAGTGTGTTAGTATAAGTTAACAATAACATATTTTATATAGCACAATATTTTATAATTTTGATATAAGTTTTTGAACACATGCATGGAGTAATTTTTTCCAATTTATTTTTAATTTCCAGTAAAAGCAATTAAAACTGCAAGTGTCCCAATGTCATATTGTAGGGCTTATGTCTCCTAAAGTTTAATGTAACACAATATTTTTAAGAAATCTAATTTGAGGCACTACTTATTAATACGCTACCATATACACCCCTTATTATATATGTCAGGGCTTTAGAAACACATCTTTTCGTAGTTACTAGTTACTACGTCTGTAAAAATGTCAGAGTTATTCCTTCTGCGCAGTACCTGTCGGAGTTATTCCTTATGTAAAATAACTGTCGGAGTTATTCCTTCTGTACAATAACTGTCGGAGTTATTCCTTCTCTTCTGTCGGAGTTATTCTTTAGAGCAAATCTTGTCGGAGATAATCTTTTCATGAGTCGAAATTATTCAAAAAATAATTTGTCGGAGATTTTCAGACCATTTTGTCGGAGAAAGTATGCGCTACCAGAAGAAGAAGCTGATTTGAAGAGAAAGCAAATATGTCTAAATTGTTCAAATTGACTTCTGGGGCAAAAAAAACGCTTTGCAAATGTTTTCGTTTGGAAGGGAGAAAATTGTTTTTCAAATGCATGCAGAAATAGGGATAGCTTTAATTATCTACTGTACTCCAATTGAAAATGTTAAGTAACAAATAACAATGTATTGGCTTCTATGGGTTAACTTGAGTCAAGCCACATCATGTCCTTGTGCTCAATGAGCAATTTATATAACATCAATACGCGATCGAAATTCATCCGTGGGAACGAATCTTGTTTGATATTTGAGCGGCATGAAATCAGAACGTACATCGACAAGTCACCTCATTTTTTAAACAGGTAGCTTTCAAATATTAAATAATCCAGCCCTGTTTCCCCTCACGCAGCTCTTTCAACAGCGCCCTTGAAATTTCTACCTCATTTTACCCCGTCCGTAGTTCTGGGCTGGAAATAATGTCATTTTCACCACATAGACAAAAAGAAGAGGGAAAGTTGCCATGCAAAAATACGTTTACTCTCATACACAACAGACGAAATTCTCTCCTGGCTAAAATTAATTAGAGAGTGAGAGCATGGAAGGAGGGGTAGGGATGACACATTGCCCATTTATTCACCTGTAGTTTGTGATAAGTAGACCGTGACTAATAAGAGACAGCGGTGCAAAAAATACAAGGAGAGAAAATGCAAGAATCCAATCAAGAATTGAATTTCTGCTGCTGCTGCGGGAAGAAGGGGAAAAGAAAGAAAGTGGGACAAATTTGAGTAGTTAAAACCCCGGTGGTGCACTTTTTGGAGTATTGGGTGGGTGTGATCGAAGCGCAAACAAAGGTCGTTTTACTGCGCTGTGTTCAAGAGACATAATTGTACAACTACACACTCGTTAAGGATAATGATAATAACTTCTCCTCGGTCCATACAGAGGAGCTGACATTTATATCTCAATTTTAGGCCCTGACTGAGCACAAAGTCTCAAACAGAGGCGCGTGTGTGTTTAGCCGTTCGGAGGAAATAAATTTGCATGACAGCCGCGAAGACAATTTCACGATTCCCTCCGAGTGAGAGCGCTGATATCACAGCTGTCCATGTCTGGGTTATGGCTACACACAACAGTCTTGTTTGCAGGGTTTAAACACGCCGATTTCTGTGTAGAGGAAGCTAATCCGGTGTGCTCTCTCTCCTCCTCCCCTTTTATTTGAGAGCTTAATTCTTGAAATTGCACGAGTGATTCTGGCTGGAAATTAGACCCCGACTCAATGGGATGAAAATGAAATGAGCTCAAGATGATGTTACTTACACATAGAGGATCTGTGCACACAGTATTGTTGTCTGCGCAGTTATTTAACTTGTTTAATATTCTGTGACAGTTGTGCATTGCTAGGGGGAGAGCAGAAGCTTTCAAAATTGTATTCCAAGACTTTTATTAGGTTTAATTGCACTTTCATTCGGAGCAACTTTTATTCCCCCTTCTTCGTAAAATGGTGCACTTTGCAATTGTTTAAAAGGGGGAAGAGAATGTGTCCCTTTCTCTCCCCTAGCTTCCTATCCCCCGGTTGCTTAGGTCCTAATTTGTTGCCCATTTGACCCGTTTCTCTACTTTCAAACTCTCCCTCCCCTGCTCTTAGTAGTGGCGACAAAAGTTGTGTTAATGTCACTTCAACGAGTTTCCTACTCTTCCAATCTAATATCCATTTTAGTAAGTAGTTGTTCTTGTCTAATATGTGATAGAAAAACGTCTAATAGCGTACAAAAGTGACAGGTTGTTGACTCTTTTACTTCCTCCTCTCTTTCTCGTCTACCACCCCAGGGTGATAAATATTCAGTATCCTCCGACGAGTCTCATCTGTCTGCAATCAGAGCTATTATCGCCCAGCACCCAGGAGAATTCATGCAAATATGTGTGTACAAAAATATGCCAATTAACAAATCAGATACGAAATCTCATGCCATCCTTAATTTTCTCTCAAGGCTAGATAGTGATGCAAACATTCTGCTAATCCCATGTATGCCGGTGAACCTTATTAGAGGTTAAGTATACGTTGCATTCTTGCAATATCTGTGGCATATCTAGCACACAATTAATCCGAATGGCCTTCACTTCCGGTGACATAGTTGTGATTGTTGCCGGCTTATTAGTCTTCCCACCCCAGGAGCGGATTTCCAAACACAATACTATCTTACTTAGGGTTGATTTATTGTATGCCTCTGCAATGTGCATGTACAATAAATGGTAGTAAAAGGGGTATCAATATGGCCACCCTGCTACTACTTTCTATGCAGCTTTTGAAGCAGTTATCATCATTATCAGTCCATTTTTGGCCGTTGTTGTTGCTCTGAGGGGGAAGGAAGGGAGGGGGATGTATGATGATAAAATAACCCCTTTTCCATAGAGCATTAAGCCACCGAGGAAGGAGAAGAATTGGGCTATAAAACCATACTGAGTGGAAACACCACAAGGGATGCCGGAATGTACAATACACAATAGCCCTAATAGAGGGCAACAAGGCTTCCTCCACCCATAAGAGATTTCCAGCATGCACAGAGTAGAATCATTACGCTTTCTTCTTCTTCTTCTACCCTTTCAACCCCAAAGCTTGTTGCAATAATCAGAGGCAACAATACATCATAATGACTTTCGCTCTCCCTCCCGTGGGACGGCGAGGGTGAAAATGGCTCTCTCCGCTCCTTTGGGGAGTAAATTGTCTACAGTTTCCGACGCTAATCGTCTTCTAACTTGCAATATGCATGCGAAATGTTGTTACATGTGTGTCGTCAGACGGTAGACTTTGTCGCATTGCTAATAGAACGAAGTAATGCACCTTCTTAGTTCTTACTCTTCTCCAGCGATGATTCAATGTCCAAAAATGATGCTTTATACAACGTTCAAATGTATTTCAAGCTCTTTGAGAGAGAGAGAGAAGTGCACTTTGATTATGATGGCCTAATGAGAACTTGCTTCGCTCATTTGACTTTCTCTTCATAACCATCATTTGGAGACTTCCTCATTCCATATCCTCTCTGGCTGAAATGACCCAATGTGTATTTCTCACAGAAATGATGGCCTTAAAAGGACGACAACATCCATTCCTGTCATGTTCGTACTCGTCAAAAGTCGATCTAAATGGAATAGATCGGACTAGAATGGAATCATCGAGCAAGTGAAAGATCGAGATTGTGAAAGATTCAATGATGAGTTCTATGTTCTATTTTTCAATATTTGACTTAGGGATGACATTTGAGAGGAAATGCGTTTAATAAGATCTTCATGACCTATTAAATGCACTGAAATAGTTTCCCGATTGCAGCCCTACCTTGTTCTAAGGCCCCCGGCCAAAAACTCAATCGAACTTTGTTCTTAAACTAAGGAGGAGAAAGGAGGGGGCGAAATAATCATCAGTTTTCTTTGGGATAGAAGAGGAAAGAAAAGAGGCTCAAGGGGCTGAGAGGAGTGGTACATTCCACTTCCGCGCCATCTAGTGTTCGCGAAATTGTATTTTGCTTTGGCGCGCCGGGATCAGGCAAGAGAAAAGAGTGCCGGCGCGCCAAAGCAAAATACCATTAATGAAGTTCCCTTCACGAACGGTAGAGGCGCGCAAATAGAATGTACCACTCCTGAGAGCTCTGAAATCGAAAACGACCGGTGCAGTTACTGTCCATATCAGGAGAAGAAGCTCATGGGGGATATATATAAAGCAGATGCCAGGGTTGCACCTTGCAAGATAAAAAGGGTAACAGTGGACTGAGTACAAGTTCTGTAGGATTTAGTGCCAAATTGTCATCCCTAGTGCGAAAATTAAGGCCTTTTCCAGACCGCAGCAACAACTGCTATTCATGTGTTGCCTTCTCTGCTCTGGAGCCAGCGGTGACGACGCCTGCAGTCTGTGAAGCCTTTTATTTCAGCCTTGAAGGCCGTGTGAGAAAATGAAAAGGGCCTTTATTATTAGGGGAGGAGAGACGCACACGTTGTTGCAAACGACGTGATAGTGGTGACGACAAGATGGTTAATATGGGAAGATTTCAGACGGGAATATAGTTAAAGGTGTTGCATATTATTTGTACAGTTATAGTAGTGCTAATTATTGGATTTTTCGTTCTTGATAAGACAAATTGTAACTGGAATATTGTCGTGGTCACACAATTGCTTTAAGTAATATATAAGAAATAATTAAGGTATTCTGCTAAAGAAAACGCATGCAAAAGCAGTTGCTAGTTGTTGTTTTTATTTAATATATACAGAAAAAAGAGCTGTTATACAGCAATTTAAAGGCATCAACACATCCTTTCTTCATGCACAGCTTACAAAGTCAAGCTCTCATTTTTCTTGGTCTTTAAGAAGAGAGAGGAGGAACACAAGTACGAGGGCCTTTTTATGAAGATATAAACAAAAGTTTAGCCTCCCTTCCCTGAGGGGTCTCTAGTAGGCCTTCCCGTTTGAAAATATAATAGTTTTATATATAAAATAATAACAATAATAGCCAACAAAGTCTGCAGACATATCTCGAAAGATTCCTTGGCGGAAGCGAAACTTTCATTTAGGCTATTGAAGCGAAATTGCCGAAGAAGAAGAAAACTTTTTCGCAACTCTTTTTCCGCCGCTGACAATCTCAGGACTTCAGCCACGAGAGAGAAGGAAATTAATACAAACAGGGATGCCATAATTCAAAGAAGAGTACAAACTAGACATTATTCAACCCTGTTGCATTTCTATAAACTTTTTTTACATGAACAACAATGCTATCTCTTGTGACATTAAGCATTGCATTGACTCATGACACAAAGTTGCTATTTGCCGTTTATGGTGTTAAAAAGAGTTTGTTGGTAGTGCTGCCACCTTTGCACATTTTGCGGTTAGATGTAAGTAGGTGATATTGGACTAAATAACGGATGAAAAAGCATGATTACAGATGCAATCATTGGAAAGTTTTCATTGCACGTCACAAAAGAGAGAAAAGTTTTGGTCATCGCCGATTCTATAATATATATTTTAGCAGAGATGCCACAAGAACGAAACCTACTCGATACCAATCGTAAAATATTACTTTTTTACCAACTAAGAAGAAGAAAAAGTTAACATCAGCACTATTAGACCAATTCAAAATAATTTGTCTTTTTGTATAACTTTACCTCCTTCTTTCTCCTTGGCAGGCGGCGTGAAACCATTCATTTTGCCGCCGTTTTAAAATATATCACAGCCGTCCGCTTAAAATATAAAGATATTCCACAACACTCTTCAGTCAGTTCCAGCCCATTTTCCTAATTCGTCTTCTTCAACCGTCAAAACGGAAGTGGGCCCATTTTTTGCAATCTTAAAGAGTACTTTCTTCAGCAACAGACGTTTTAATCACAGCGTATTTTAATCCCACACAATGATTCTCCGCGCTCTCCGCCTTCGAAACTGTAACTGTCGACAATGTCTTTCTTTTATATCTGCCCCAGAAAGAAAAAGAAAAAGAAGCAGCAGCGATGATTCTCTTTGCTTTTTTGGGCTCCACGGCGCTGCTGCTGCTGCTGCGCGCTTACGAGATAGCTCCACTACACACAGTTCGTTAGTTGTGTATACATTTAGCGTAATAATAATAATAATAACTACGCTAGGCATGTAATACTACTCGTCATACTGCGTGGCATTTGTACGCGCTTATTCGTTCAAAATACGCAACATTTTTGTAGACATTTTTCCCATCTGTAACTTCCGCGTTTTCTTCTTCCTCGGAGGAGGAGAGAGAAGGGCCCCTATTCGGAGGTTCGCTCGGAGGCTCTCGGAGGTAAGTCTCCCTCTTCCTTCTCTTTCTCTCTCCCTTGGGGCTGCAGTTACAAGACGGACGTTCAATATTTCGAGATCTATCCTCCACTTTCTCTGATCGGACTCTAGTGACAAGAAATGTCCTTTTGTACAGGGTGAGTAATAACAGGCGAAATGATCGGCTGTCTCTGGACATTGGATATTGACGGACAATGCCGTTGTTATGTATCTGGATTGACCTTGATTTATTCTCGTCCAACTTTGAATATTCTGTCCTCTCAAGATATCTCTTTCTCGTAGCTTCGATTTCTAGGTCAACGATCTAGAGTCTGAAAATTGATGCTGCCGCTGCCGCTGCGAGTTTGTAATAAAAGAGACTTCACACAAAAAGGGTCGAAACATTTGTCAGGTTAGCAAAACAAAAGCTTATTTGCTGCTCGCAGTTGATTAAAACACGGTAGCGGAGTGAGTAGCCGTCGGTCCTGCTTAAAGAGCGTAACGAATGAGTAGGGCTGGATTTAACTCGTTCAAATTGCTTTCACCTTGTTCAATGAGTAGTTTAAAGATATATAATTTAACATAACTAAGGTTTAGCTTCATTTGTCCGAATATTTTATAATTATTTTGGTATAGTGCTTAATACTCTGCATTGCTAAGTCCGTGTTTTGAGGTATTTCAAAAAAGCAGCGATCTCTCTCTCCTCTCCGACTGCTCATTTTGGCCTTCTAGGCTGAACAAAAAATGCGAAAGAATCCGGCTGATTTACGCATACGACAGACTCGAGACTCGTGTGTCGAGAGAAAGTAGAAGCAGAGATATCGCGTGCTTTTGGGGGACAAAAAGAAGGGTTTCAGTGTGTATTAACTTTGGCGTATTCAATGCCAAAATGACGGTTTTGCACAATGCAAAGGTATGATAAATGAAGCTCAAGTTCATCTACTCAAGGGGAAGTTACATGACGACGGGGTTCAGACATGCGAATCATGCTTGAAAGTCTGAAGTACACATACTGGCGGGGTAAAAATAATTACATATTAAAAATTAGGATTCGCAATCTGGCCCAGCTAATAAGAAAATTGTCAACTGCTTCAATATATAATAGGTATGAAATTATATTCGATAAGAGAGCTCCCAGACTAGCAACTTTTCGCATTTCTGCCGGCAATTTTTGCCATTTCTGCCGGCAGTTTTCCCATTTCTGCCAGCAGTTTTCTCATTTCTGCCAAGCAAGTTTTGGGACTTAGAATATTTTCTCTGCTCAAACTCAGCCTCCAGCTAGCACAGGCAGAGCAAAATATTTCTAAGTCCCAGAAATTTCCTCTGCAGAAATGTCAAAAGTTGCCAGTCTGGGAGGTCTCTAATGGACAAAGTTAATGCTAATGCTAATGGGCATTACGTCAACCTTTCTGTAAAAATTAAAGAGCTGCAAATATTTTCGTCCTCCAGTATCATTGGTATGTCTTTGAAAATAACATTGCTGTCCTCCAACTTTTTCCACTCTGAATTCTATGTTCCATGCATTACTAATGAGGCTACGCAAAAATAACAAAAAACTTTCCCCTCCAAGAAGACAAAGTGTTGATGCCTATCTACTAACTAACAACTAAATCCACCGGGACGAAAACAAGCCTCGGCCTTGAGGCCCTAAACACCATTATATGCAATAACCTGAGGGTACAAAGTGTGCTTTCAATATCTATGCAGATCCCTCTATTTCAATTTTCGATCGGGGAAAATGACCTCGAGACACTCTTTAAACGGACACGACGAACAAAGAAGGCCCAACACTTGAGAAAAGAGATGGATATTTGAAGAGAGAGAGAGAGAGAGAGAGAGAGAGAGAGAAGGAGAGACAAGATCGCACTTCGTTGCTAGTCAAGTTTTTAAAGTGGACGATGGCGACGTCGCTACTGCTTCTGTTGCTGCTGCTTCAGACTTTGAAGAAAGAATTTCAAAGAAAAGGGACTCGAAGCTGTTGGCGACTAGAAGGAAGGGGTTGATGCTGATGGCAGAGTAGCTACGCCATCTGTCTTGGCTTCAGGTCCGATGCTGAGCAGTAAGGTGTTTAATATATGTTGATACTTCAATGGAAGAGATCTGCCTGGTATAACTTTGGGTCTCCTATTCAGCTTTCATATCCTACTGACCGTGAATAATATCTTTAAATATTGGCAACCCTGCAACACATCCTTCGACAAAAGGAAAACTAGCCATTGTCATGGAAATTGAGAGTGAGTATCGGGAGCCAAGATCGACTGATGACTCTATGCATCCGCCATTGTTTTATGTGCCAAAATACGCAAAAGAGGTTTCTGCATTATGCGAAAACCATCGTCTTTAATAATAGTGTTGGGCTTCGTTGCACATATTGCGCACTTAATGGGCTCATTAGTAGGGCACAGTGGTTGGCGGTTATAAAATGCTTTTCCGCAGCTGGGGGTGTTGTTTTTATTTATTGCTAAACGCGCCAGCAAAAAGGGGGGACATTGTGCAAGCTGTAACTGGTGGTAATCCAAGGAATTTGTTTGCTTCTTTTAGACGGAAAAGTAGTTCATGAACTCAAATTTAAATAGAAAAGTATATGCAGCTTTAACATGATAAAATATTTATAAATGAATACAGTTTTATTAACTATTAAATAGTAGTTCCATGGTTTTAGGCATCAGCTGCTTTCACCCCTCTCGTCCTAATACCCCGTTCTGGTGGTTGACCTCTCATCCCCCTTTCTCCCTTATGAGGGCTCAGCAGTATATCTCCTTCTTCCTCCCCAGTGAGACTCTCTATCAAGTCATTGAGATTATATGAGTAGTTAAACGAGGCTTTGCAGTGGATGGAAATCGGCTCTAGAATCGGGGTCAAGGGGTGTGATTATGGGTGGTATTATTGTAAAAAGAACAGAAGCTGTGTTAGGAAATAGAGCAGATCAACAACACTTACCAGAACTGTTTTAAAATAACTCGTATTACTTAAGATACATACCAGATATCTATTAAATGCTGAGGTTCGTAAACGCTAGTCATGTCTATAGCATTTTGTTGCTATTTTTATCTCATGTTCTACCGCACTCCACTCCCACCGGGTCGTTTCCGGCAGTGAAAAATCTTCTAAAGATCTTCTTCCTCCTTTCAATGTCACCCATATTCCGACTTTTCCTTCTCTTCCGGGATCGTCCCGTTTCGTTATTATACATTCACTTACCTAAAAAGAAGAAGAAGGAGAAGATTATTAATAACGTCGTCGGCTGAATGGATGAAGAAGCAAGTCGTTGTACAAAATATGTTACGGAAGGAAGAAAAAGTGAATCTAATACAAGATGTCAGACAGGAACAAGGACGTACTTGGCGAAAAATAGGGAGGGCTGATGGAATTTGAACCGAGATATAGATAGATGGCAATCGTTAAAGGCTGATTTATACTAACTCGATGAAATGTCATCCCTGGTGGAACATGTTGGTGACAGCAGTCTGCGATTAGCATCACAATTTGATTTCTTGTGTCATTTTCAAGGAGAAATAGGAGACGGGGAAAATATGAGAATGTGGCAACCAACCTTGGGCAATGATGATGGGCCTTGATGTCATAATTCATCCATTCATTCTTCTTCCGGGGAATTCTGGGTCACATAGTTATAGTTTATTGCAGAAAGTGCAATCTGCACTAAATCCAACCGATAGGAATCTAGCCAGAATGCTCTGGGCATTGTATATCTGTAAGAGCTGTAACAAATGGGCCTCGGAAGGCATCGTTATACCAATAAATATCAACACACAGCAGCAGCAGACAAATTTATTGATAATCAAGCCATTATTATTCTCATTCTTTCCCTAAAGAGCGTTTAATGGTTTCCCTGTCTGGATGCAAAGAGGGATTTAATGAGAGGATGAATCAACATTGAATCTCTTTGTAGTGTTTATCTTGTATCTACGAACGAACGGGTTTCAGACGCGCGTTCTCATTAGAAAGTTGTTTGTTGTTCTTGGGTGTTACAGCAGCAGGGCCTTCTGCTTCTAGTGAAGAAGATAAAACCTTTAGAATATAAATTGATGCCTGCTGGAAGAAGGAGAAAAAACTCCCTCGGGACGGGGAAGCGGCGAGAGAAGAACAACATTCTTCTTGTATTGGCGACTCAGGGTTGCCAGATCGGCTACTTAATGTATTAATAAGTTACGTTTATCATTATTAAAAGCAATTATACAGTTATCTCGACTGGACAACTTTGCAATACAATCTGGCATCCCTGACTAAAAGTCCTGCTGCAAAAGTTTCTTCTCTAAAAGTGAGAATAATCTAGGCCTGCTGTACCAATGAGTCTTCGACTCTAGACCTACTGCACTGAACAAGACGTTTTTCTTCTTCAATGGAATACGAAATGAATGCGGAGGTGAACGAAGAGAAAGAAGATGTTTGCCGATCGAGAGTTGATCTAGGGATGACAAGATATTGAGATTACTACAATGTCAACGCGTGACCTTTGAACAGTTCACATATTTAATATTGTACTGTAATAATGGAATATAAATGGAACTTCAGTTAATAATCATAATCTGACATCCCTTGTTCTCGTCCATTTTAATTCAAGTGGAAGCAATGTTGACTTCGCTCGGATGATTTTCCCTCCAAATTACAGCCACAGAATTTTAGAGAGGTCGTGACTGGAGAGGTAAAACTGCACGACCTTTTAGAGGTCAAGAGTTGTAAATGGTTATGGTCATGACAAAGTAAAATTCAATGGGAAGTACAGTTCCAGGGATAAAAATAGTCCCAAACCTGTTAGTAAACTTAAGAGCTTCTTTTGAGTCCCTTTGTTGTTGTTGCTGTTGTCTTTCTTTTTTTTCCTGGCTTGCACTTTTAAGTCTGTCTGAAATTCAAATTTATTCCCTCAGTCCTGGAAAACTAAACTTTTCTTGAAATGCAAAAAAGAGACATCTTTGGCGCAGGGATGCCAAACCAAGAAGAAAAGGTAAAATATATGTATACTCACTGCCAATAAGTTATACTTATGAAGGTGTAACTGTTTGTTACATATATTAGTGTCTAGTTCTCAGACTAAGAGATAAGTGTTGCTTTTTTAATAAATTGACCAATTCTAACCATCTGTGTTAGCCCTTTACCTTAGTGTAAAATCTCCAACTCTAAAAGTTTCCTCTCCGGAAATGCTCCCGCGCCTCTATTCCTAAATTAAGGGCAGCAGTAGCAGCATCAACAAAAGGGTTTTGCCTGGTGCAACAAAGCCGGTCGGTTTCCTTTTGGGTGCAATTTACGACCCTTGTCTACCGCCGCATTTGGAGCCGGAGATGTGGCTCCGATAAAAGAAAGAAGTCACAGTTTCAAAGCGAAATAAAGGCATCGTCGTCTTCTCCTCCTCGTTCTTTTCAAAGGTCTTGACACACATTTTTATGATTGGAGGCAGAAGAGTATGCTCGCAAATGGGGAAGAATATTGGAATACTTTCGTAGCGATCTGGTAAACGCTTTGCATGCCTTACATAGCAGTTGTAAATTTCAAGTTTTCGTAGTAAAAAGTATTAAGGTTATTAAGTCAATAAAAACTATTTATAATTATTGCAATGCAATTGAATGTGATTAGAGACCATTTTTTTATGTTATGTAGTTTGTAAAAGTACATATCCGTTCTGATTAAAGGATTATTACTAGTTCAGTAGTTCTCAAAAATAAAACCGCAAAAGTTGTAAAGGGAAGGTTTCGAGAGTCGTCCCTTTTCTTTGCCCGCAGCTCTGAAATCTAAGCGCGTCCGAGAAAGCCCCCAAGGCGGAAAGAAGAAGAAGACCCGACTACCGGCATTTGAACCACAACTAAAAAGTCAAGTGTCAAGCCCTTCACTGCATAATATAACACATTTCAACCGCTATTAGTGGTTTTAAGACTGTTCTTTAGTTCATTTAATACATGCCATTGGCTTTCATGATCTCTGCACCAAATATAAATAATATTGTAGCTGCCGTGGTCCGTTTGAAAATCTGCACTGCAGTCGAGCAATAAAATACGACTTTGAAAGTAAGTGATCCAGACGAAAGAAGGACTTTCAACTTTGGGAACTTTCCCCCTGGGAGGAGGAGGAGGTGGAGATTACAAAAAAACTTTCAATGAAAGACCATTGTTAAAAAGAAGGGCATTTTATTGGCCAGACTCTTAAAACGTTTTAAAAGGCCTAATTGAGAGTAACGTGGTCCAAGCTGAGGAGGGTTAATGAAGTGATGCCCGTTTTCAATGTCTTTTGTGATTTCAGAATGGAAGAAATGTATAAAAATATTATTTTTGTCCTTCGAGCTGAGAAGAGCGTTCGAAAAAGGGGAAGTTGGAACTCAAGAATTGAGCTGTAATTTATTCATAGAATCCGCACTCATTCGGACTACTACTGTGTCTGTCTCTCTTTCAAATAAGATTATTATACTAGTATGTATCCTTTTTAACTTAATTATGTAGACTTGATAACTGTATGGACATATTTCCATTGGAAATATGGCATCCCTGAGGCTATTTTCACCGCACATTCCCTCAATTAAACCCAAATTTTGTTTTTCTCTTCATTCCTTTTTATTTATGTCTAAACTTTTCCTTGTTTTGCTCCACTTTTTACACATATTTCTCCCCGAAACATCCTTATATGAAACAAACAGGGGTTAAAAAGAACGCTTCTTCTCAGAAGAATCCCGCTACCGCGAAAAAGTTTTTAACCATTTAAAGTTGACGACGGAAATCTTTGAGAAATGGATCTGGGTCAAGGTTTATCGGTTAGGCTGAAAACGGGACAAGGGCGGAATGAGATGGAGTAATGGAGACCGTATTAATTATACTACTTCCGGATAGCAATGAGACTAATTTGCAAAGTACTACAAGTCCCCATGCATAATATTTTTAAATAATACGTACTACCATATCTAAGTAAGCTTTAATTTTAAGGGTAGCTGGTTATTGCAGTTGAATGAAAGAATGAAAGAAAAAGCTTTTCAACCTTGAGAGTCGCAGAAAAATTCCGATTGCGATCTCACTTTTTCTTCTACTTCTTTTTTGCCAGCGGCTAAAAACAACCAACCTACGTTTGTGTAAACCCCGCACTTGTGTCGAAATAACATACAGCGGTGTATTCGGCACTGTTACGGAAGCCCCGAGGAGTGAGGGCCCGTCTACGTATAATCGTAATAATTCTCCCCTGGCTGAATTCGCTTTTGGAGTACGACAAGCGGAGACTGTAGTAGCTGCGATATGAAACTCTGCGCTGTCGCAGTTTGCCAACCTTGAATATACGAAAAGAGTCACCAGTGGTGAATATTTCAAACCTATTTTGTACTTAAAACGGCATTGAACCCGCATTTAAACCCGTATATATCCATACAACACTCCCCTCCCTCCCCCTTATCTTTACACTCCCAACTGGCATAGTAGCAGTCGCTAGATGTCCTTGAATTCTTTGAAAGGTCCCTCTGTCATGCAGACGCGTGTTTTACGCACAATCACCTTCCTTTGCCTTCTCCCCGGGGAACACTAACGTCGTCGTCTGGAGTTCACATTTTACACCTGCTGGAGAAGAGCCAAAAATATACTGATCGATCTCGGAGGCAATAAATCGTTGCAAATATAGGAAACGGCGGTAAATAAACGCCTGTAATGGTTATCGGTAACGGGCTAATCACTTCACTTCACTGCAGCGGTCGTTTATCATTCGGCGGGGACTCACCCCAGCTCTATGAAAGAAGAACAACAAAGCAATCTTGAAAGCTGAATATGATCAAGCATTGGAGCAATCCTCTTATCGTGATGATACATGGCCGCAATTGACTTTATTATTTTCCACCCTCCTCCTCATTGGGAAGAGCAGCAAGCCACCCTCTCTCTCTCCTGCCAATTGAGTCTAAAGAGCCCGAGGGAGATTGCAGCAGAGTGTGAGCAGCAGTCCGTGTGTCCTTCTTCTTCCCTTTAATATTGAGAACGGTTTTCGTTGCTTGTTCAGCGATCTCGAGCAGGAAGGGGATCAAGGAGAAGAAGAAGAAGAGATGACCAATTTGTTTCTCTTGCCCTCAGGCGCCTATATACGACGAGGACGAAAGTACTGTACTAGCTAAGGGCAGGGATACTGCTAGGTTTCATTTCCCTGATCCACCAAGTACTCCTTAAAACATCTTATCAAAATTTAAACATTGATATTTTCAAACAACTTCAAAAAAATATATGTAAGGTACTTCAATTGGCCTTGATTATTTAGCGTTTTCTGTCAACCCTACCGAGCAAAAAGATCTTTACAGAGATGAGAAAGTGCTTCTTTTTCTGTCTCTTGCAGAATGTATGTTAATCTCATTCAAACCCATTTTCGGACCTCGTGAAATATAGTCCTCCATATCGACTCTAGTACCGTCGTAGTGGTCAGCAGAAAGAAAAGACTGCGTATGATTTACAACCTTTGCCTTTAAACAAAGGACAGAAGAATCCTCTTTAAGGATGACCGCACGTGCCATTGTTACTTACGTTCAATGTTAGGATCCGTCACTAAATATCGTCGCATTTGACTGCACTAGATAGGAAACTGAATTCTGGGAACGGAAAGATGCTCTTAAATATTGTATGATTTGAATTTGATGCTGGCGGGCCGTTTCTTAAAACTTTGTTTGAATGGGAAAAAGAGAGTCCGATCTGTGTGACAGAGTGTGCGGAAAATAGACTAAAGAGAGGCCTTCTTTCTTCTTCTTTCTTCTAATGGCTTTAAGTGGCCAAAGTTGCCACTGGTAATACTTCTTAAGCCGCTTTCTGTCACAGTTTAACAAAAAAGTTTTATTTTCGCGTAAGGAAAAGTTTGAGAGATTTTTTCAAGGGAAAAACTTGCTCGCTTCTTTGGATGCTTTTTAAAAGACGGTCTCTTTTTGCGGTGTCATCGAACTGGGCCATTAGAGTGGCAACATTACACTGCAGCAGCTGCACTGCAGTCACTACGGGAGGCAGGGATGACAGTATTCTAAAGTTACTAATTACTGTGTACGTAGTTGATGTGCCTACTTGTACCGGTTTGCTATAAACCCGTCAACCCTGGTATATAGAAAAGACCTTCAGACCAATCTTATCCTCATGATGATTCTTGGCTGAGACAGATGTCCAGATGACACAGATGCTAAGTCTTCTTGGTCATATGCTCGGCTTCTAGAAACTATTTAAGAGATATTAAACATTATGTCCGTAGGCTCTTGAATCTTCTTACTTGGCGACAAATCCTAGGCCTTGTTATGCTGTTTTTGTTTTTACTGGCATCCTGTTTTGATCTCGCCCATTGTCTCTGGATTAGTTATAAGAGGCCTCCTTCTCCTCGTCGTATTGTTGAAACCACTTCAGCGCGATTCTTGTTTGCGCGGGGATTTGTATTTTGGACAGCCCTTCATCCGCTTATAGACAGCGCGCCAATCCTTCAAGATTCTTCAGACGGGACTTGCTGATATTTACGACACTCCATGCATGGTTCAAAGCAGACATTTGAGACTTATCTCGCATGAAGGTACAACGCATAAACCCACATTCAAGTGGTCCCTACACAAGAATCGATACGACATGTTCTTGACCATTTGTCTCAATCTCAGCCGTGGGTATATTTTCCCCTTCGATTCCGTTGTCTGCCATCATACGCTGAACATTGTGTGCATTTTCTACCCCAGCCAAAAACGATTTTTGTCAATATATAAATCCTCCATCATAAATCGAATAGCAGAATGCCTTTCTGGTCGACGGTTAGAGATGTTATACAGGTCTGGTAATAATTCCAGAATCCGCCGCATATAAATATACAAATGTACAAAAAGCGGTAGTACACGTTTATGAGACTTGAATCTGAATTTACAGGGCTCTCTCCTTTTGGAATATGTCGTAACATAAAGCAGGCCTAGGCCTAGCATAAGCCTTCATTCTTACTATATGCTCTCATTCAGTTGTATTGCGATATTCTATCACGTGTGCGTAAACCGATTCATGGCCAATCTGCACAAGAAAATATGTTACTAATAACGATGTGTTAATAAACCAGATATGTGCATATGACGCTCACATTATCGCAAAGGACAGATTCAAGACGAATAGATAATGTTATTACTATCAGGGATGCCACTCTGTAAAGATAAACAGTACATAAACCCTGTTAACTATCCCATAATGACATCCCTGACGTCCTTCATGTTTTCGCACATTGCTCATTGCAGCGAGTAATAACAACATGATGATGGAGAGCAGAAAAATAATAATCTCTGGGAGCAAATTTAAAATGCCAAGAACGACCTTCGCTATAATGGGCTTTGGAAACACTTATTACATAATTAAGGAGGGGATACATCATCGAAAGACAGCATTACTTACGCTAAGGAGGAACACATTACAGCCTTTACTTCAGTTTTTGCTTTATTTCTTTTTTACTGAACGAGAGAGAACAAAATAAATATCCTCTTCAGTCCGTTTCCAGAAAACGCAAAAATCTCGTCGTCGTTTGAAAGGATTCCCGATAAAGTTTACGACACAATGCCTCTCGTTAGCCTATTTGTAGGGATGCCAGAATGTCCTACAAATCCTTTGGCAACTGTCATCCCTGGCCGTTCCAGACATACAGACATCAACAAACCAATGTAGCGTGAGCGGATTTCGAAGAAGAGACAAAAGGCAGACGAACTCAACGAGGACATTTGCTGATATTGACATTGATCCTCTTTGGATTCTTGAACTCGACATTGTCGTTTGCATGACAAGTACGACGACTTCCTTATTGAACCGCATTAATGTTATAGACAAAAGTAGAGTTTTTGGTCTCTCTATTAAGCAATCGTTGGCAGCTCCTCCTCCCCTAACAATCGTCCTTGGCACTGACCTTAAAAGGTCTGCCTCCGTTTGTCCTTTGATGGATGGATGGCGGTGGGAAGAAGAAAGAAGTGAAAATACCGTCGACAGCGTTCTCGCGCGTACAAAAATTCTTTTGTCTGGGAAGAAGAAGAAAAACTCTTTTTGTTTTGTTTTCGTGCAAGGTCATCTCTCCTCCTCATTCTTTTGCCTTCAGGAAGTAAGTTTCGATGAATGATTCAGGGTGATTATTCTGTTATTATTCATATTGGCTGTATTATTATGATTATTTAGATTGCATCCTTTGTACGGCTAATGTATTTTCCCCGTCAATATTCTGGGTGCGCGTCTAAAATGCTAATGCCCGATTTTTCCGTCTTCGTTTTCACGTTGAATTGTCTGGACTTGGCGAGGCGAACAAGATGGAAATCTGTCAGACTGTTTGTCCGAGGAGAGAGAGAGAGAAAGAGAGAGAGAGAGAGAGAGAGAGAGAGAGAGAAGAGAGAGAATACGAGCCCAGACTGGATCTATTGGCCCCTGAAGAGAGATTGCTTCTGTACCTGTCAGTTTGTCTATGAAGTCTAGATATT
>LR139785.1:0-24432 GCA_900659605.1 Tisbe holothuriae
CTCTATTTCCTCCTCACTGGCTTGACGACCGTGGTCGTTGGATCGAACTTGTACGTCTTCTTGGGCTTGGAGAGGCCGGCCTTCCGAAACTGCTCCTCGTCCACGATGCGACGGTCCGCGATATCAGAGCTCACTTTCATGTCATCCCAAGCTGAGAAGGAATAAATAAATTAGGAAATGGAGTTATTAATAAAAAATAATTTACACATTTCTTTCGTTACAAAAGGCAGATAATGAAAAGCATGTGGAGTACAAAACTTTTCATTAAAGACATTCTACAAGTATTTACATTTTTCTTACAATTTTTAAACTTACTTTCTCTGACGGATTCAATGAAGCTGGAATCCTTCTTCTTCTTCCCAATTTTTGTCTTCTCCCAATGGATGAACTTTGGGATGCCCAGCGCCGCCCTCACCGGCTCCCGCTTGATCACCCACGCTTGAATCAGTGTGACACCGTTCGTCACAGCCCAATACCACGTGAGGGCCGCAGGGAAGTTGTGAGTGAAGAAGAGCACGAGCAGGGGCATGGCCTTCATGAGCATCTTGCCTTTGGGACCCAGCTGGTCTGTCTGCATGCCGTCAACGGCGAACTTGAGCTGTAGGAACATGGTGGCGGACGTGATGATCGGCAGCAAGTAGAACGGGTCAGCCACGGCGAGGTTCGTAAACCAGAGGGCGCCGCCCGTCTCCATGCTTTCCACGGGGAGGTTGGTCATTCCTCGCAGCCCGAAGAACATGGACATGAAAATGGGGAGCTGGAGTGCCATCGGGGCGAAGTTCTTCAACGGATTTAGGTTGTACTTCTTGTAGTACTGCTGCATCTCGGCGCCGAGTCGCTGTGCTTCGTAATGGTCGCCACGCTTCCGTGCCTCAGTCATGGCTTCCGTGATTTTCTGCATACCTGGAGCGTGGTTATTGATCTGTAATATAGTTTCTTTTATATTCATATTATACACAATATATATGTAATAGTGACTAACCCTCGCTGAATTCTTCTGCGAAAACACGACCAAAGGGAAGACGACAGTACGGATGCCAATGGTTGTGATTACAATGGTGCCCCACCAGGGGATGTCCCCGACGAGGTGGATCTGCTCCATGAGGGACTGCATCAAACCACTGGGCCACCAGGATGCAAGTCCGAGGCTCTGTAGCGTGGGCTCGGCCAAGGACTGTCCTGTCTCTGCCAGCTGTTGCACCTGCTCGGCCAGAGGCACCGGCCGGTCAGGGATCACAAAGTCGACCACCAGCTCATCGGGGTTGGAAGCTGCGGACGATGATGCCTCGGCTGCCTGAGTTGTCGCATTTGCTGTGCTGGCTCCTTTCACGGCCGTCGCTTCCGTGGCTCTCACCATAGAGGACGCAGAGAAGTTTCTGACGAGAAGCAGTTGCTGTTGTATTGTGGGGGCTGCACCGTCATGCCATGATCTTCTTTTATGAGGGTTTTGAGCGGGAGTGAAGGAGATTGAACACGGCTGAAAGAGGTTCACAAATAAATTCAAATAAGGGTCTTGTTAGTTGACGTCTAGGTCTATCTATGTACTCACCCTGGCTGCGAGGATCTTCCACGCTGTGGCCGATTGCCCTGCCAGTGACCGCTTCAGTGGGGAGAACATGATCAGGAGGGGAGCGGAGAATGGCGTTGGCAATGGA
Organism: Tisbe holothuriae; assembly: GCA_900659605.1. Taxonomy (NCBI): domain Eukaryota; kingdom Metazoa; phylum Arthropoda; class Copepoda; order Harpacticoida; family Tisbidae; genus Tisbe; species Tisbe holothuriae. Next base: position 1,656 of record LR139785.1, read on the forward strand.
GCTCCAGTTCTCGTCCGACTCGAGGTCAGCGATACCGCTGGTAAAAGAATCACAATTCACAAATAGTTTGTTCAACTTTGTTGACGGTTCACTTTGTTGTTGTCGAGGTTGCGTGAAAAAAAATATCGTTTCCCGATTATTAATGTCAAATATTTCTAATATACTGAGAAAAGGGATATATAGTATACCTTTTCTCAGCTAATATACAATAGAGCAACAGATAATATACCATGGTCCAAATGGTCTTTATACGTTCATGAACTATATATACCTTGCAATAGAGCAAGATTCAGGGCTAAGGCATCCTTGACTAAACCAGAGACAAAAGGTGTGCCTTTTATAGCCTGTCTCGTATTAAAGTAAGTCAAATTGGTCAAATAAATAACTGCAGAAAAAAATATGAAACAAAAACATTTTTCACAATATCGTCTCTGATATCATGATATAACATACCATTAACCATTTTGTGACCTATATTTTCTTACAGCATAACAAGGCAGTGTCATCTGAAGGAATACGCTTGAGAAATATTTTCCATAACTCAGTTTAAACACCACTATAAATTATAATTATTTAATTATTGTCAAACTTATTCTCCCTTCGTCCGCCTCTCTCGCTCCCTCTTCTCAGAGTCTTGCGCCAACTGCTTCTGTAAATCCCTCTTGATTTTCTCCAAATCCTCCTCGGAAGCAGGTTTCGAGTCTGTCACATCCTTGGTCTCCTTGATCAGCCTCTGATGTTCTTCAATCCGCTGCCTTGCCACCACCTCAGCTTGCTTCTTAGCCTCCTGGTGAGCCTTTGCAAGCATCTCAAACGGGTTGGCCGCACTCTTCTCAGCCTCCGTCATCACCCGCATTTGGCCAATCCCGAGAGCAGACCGGACGGCAGGTTGGTGCATGATCTTTGCCTGAGTGATTGAGATCAAATTTGACGTCAGCCAATAGAGGTTGAGCGCCGCTGGGAACTGGCACATGACCGGAAGCATGAACAACGGCATGTACGTCATGACTTTGCGCATCGTGTCCGGCATGGCACTCATGTTAACGCCATCTCCGCCGAGCTTGATGTGCAGGAACAGGGACATTGATGTGATGGCCGGTAAGAGGAAGAACGGGTCGGCCAGGGTGAGGTCTGTGAACCAGTGCAGACCACCGGTCTTGAGAGACTCCACGGGGGCTTCGGCCATGCCACGGATGCCGAAGAACATGGACATGAAGACGAGGCCGTTGAACATTAGGGGGCGCATGGTGGTCACAGGCGAGATGTCCTTTTCTTTCATGAAAGCGATGTATTGTGCGTGAGCAGCCATTTCTAAGGGGAAGAAGAATAGGTAAATGCTCCATTCGATGATTGAGTTAAGAATGAACGTACTCTGGTCCTGGGTCAAATCAGGTTTGAACATGTCTTGTTGAAGCTTGTTCAACTCTGGCTGGTGTTGACTGGCCCTCACCATGTTCTTCTGAGCCTTGACCATCACAGGAAGGAGGAGTATGCGAACGGTCACCGTCGCTGAAACAATTGTTATTATTTCACATGCCATTATATCTCAATTTCACTCCTACTTGCGATAATGGTAGCCCACCAAGGCAGCCCAGCTGTGACATGCAGTTGTTCCATGATGCTTTGCATGATCCCGGAGGGCCAAATATGGGCCAGACCCAACGATTGGAACGTAGGCTCTGCTAACGGAGCCACGACTAGGGAGACAAGGACATTTTAAGTCACTGAGCGTTTATTCCCTGCCCTTGCATGGCCTTGTTACCTTCTGTAACGGTGTCGAATACATTCTGCGTCGTCTCCTCTCCCGTGGCCAATGCAGTCAGGTCGAGCTCTTCTATCGGAGCCTTGGGAACGGTGGAGGCGAATCTGACCCAGGATGTGGACGGGAGCACCAAGGAAGCACCTAAGGTAAGGCCAGCTGGGAGGACTTTGGTCACTGTCTGAGGTTTCTGCGGCCTTGTTCGGTCGTCTCCATTTGCGGCCTGACTCCCCCTGGTGAGGTTGAGGTACGAGGACAGCAGAGGGCGGGACAGACACCGGCTGGACAGCATGGTGGACAGAGTGGTGTGCTCCGAGAGGACAAGGCTAGAGACCCCGTAACCTACCCCGTAATGTTCTCCGAACCGAAGAGCTCCTTGTCAGTTGTCACTCGGAATCTCGGATTTTAAAAAGGTTTCCTTTCTTTTGTTTATTTGTTATGTTCATGCCCGAAAACTCAGCTGAAAAATTGGCAGGGAGGAAATAGGAATGGAAGAAACAAGAAAAAAAAGGATTAATCTATGTGAAATTAATGTGCCATGTATCTAAATATTTCTTTTCGAAAAGTCCATGCAGGGTTTTAAGAGTTTTAGTGGAACATACACATCTTGACTAATTTCGGGAAAGTGACATTGCTTTTTTTCAACATGGTTCTGTTTTCAGTGTTTTGGCAGCGCTGAAAATTCATGCCGTCAAATTTGGAATTTGGAAACATTTGGCGACAAGAGCGACAAGACCGCCGTGCGGGACTGGGGGCAAAGACATTTACTTCTAAAAAAAATCCCTCTTTCCAAGTTCCAACCACCACGATGCCGCGCGACCGCGACCGCGCCTCCGCCTCCTCTTCCCATCCTCCTCATCCTCCTCCTTCCCCTTCGTCCAACTCGAGCACCACGTGTCCCATCTGCTTCGAGGGGTTTCCCAGGTCCGTGCTCGAGAGGCACGCGGCAGACTGCACGGGGAAGGCGGACAGGGACAAGAAGGTCTCCACGGAGAGCAATGGAAGCAGCGCTGGAAAGACGGCGGCAATCTTCAACCGGCAGAGCAGCAAGGGAACGGAGTCGGCTTCAGCCATAACGTCCCCGCCTGCTAAGAGGACCAAGGGAGAGGAAGAACCGCCGCCAGGTGGGCCAGGGCCGAAGAAGAGGAAGATCGACGCTAATGGTGAGATTGGAAGAAACAAATCCAAAGGCTCGTAAAGGTTTATGAATTCTATTCCAGCTCCCTTGGCTGAGCAAATGCGACCCACTTGCCTGGACGACTACCTGGGCCAAGAAGCGGTCACTTCTTCCTTCTGGCGCGGCCTCCTCTCCTCCAACCGGATCCCCTCGCTCATCCTGTGGGGCCCGCCCGGCTGTGGAAAGACATCGCTCGCCAACGTCATCGCACAGCAGTGCGCGGCCGACCCCAGCGTGCGCTTCGTGCGGCTGTCGGCGTGCCAGGCGGGCGTGGCGGACGTGAAGGAGGCCGTCAAGGCGGCCAAGAGCGAGCAGAAGCTGCTGGGGAGGAGGACGGTGCTCTTCATGGACGAGGTGCACAGGTTTAACAAGGCCCAGCAGGATGCATTTCTGCCGCATGTGGAAAGTGGGGCAATTACTCTCATTGGGGCAACTACTGAGAATCCTTCATTCAGGTAATATCAGTAAAGTAAATATATAAGTTAATCACTTAAATTCGCGGTTTTGACTTTTGATTGTTTATAGCCTTAACTCTGCCCTTCTAAGCCGCTGCCGCGTTGTGGTCTTGAATAAACTGAGTCCAGAGTCGGTTCACGCCATTCTCACGAGAGCTGTCAAGGCCAAGAGTGGCAAAGCTTTGACCGGCGAGGATGAGACCTTACACGAAAGTACATTCGGGGTTGAAGAAGAAGCTCTCCGCTACCTCTCTGAGATGGCCGACGGCGATGCAAGAACCGCTCTAAACAGTCTCCAGCTGGCCATTGACTCTGCAGTCCAGTCCAACGGCGGCATCGTGCGCATCTCCGAGATCAAGGCGTGTCTCCGAAGGGCGCACGTCCTCTATGATCGTAAGGGAGACGAGCACTATCACTGCGCCTCAGCCCTGCAAAAGTCCATCCGAGGATCGGATGACTCAGCGGCGTTGTACTGGTGCATGAGAATGCTGCAAGGTGGGGAGGATCCCATGTTTATAGCTCGCCGGCTGGTGAGGATATCGGCTGAGGACGTCGGGTTGGGGGATCCCAAGGCAATGCCAATGGCCGTGGCTGCAATGCAGGGGTGTCAGTTGATTGGAAAGCCAGGTTTGTGTACTATTTGTTTTCTAAATATTCAATTTGAATTTCCTAATATGTAACGTTATATTTCAGAGTGCAACGTTCTATTGGCAGAATGTGCAGTTTACCTTGCCAGAGCTAAGAAGTCCCACGAGGTGTACGGAGCCATGAACGCGTGCATCCAGATGCTGTCGGAGCCTCCAAAGGGCGGTGTGACACCCGGAGTTCCTCTACACCTCAGAAATGCATCCTCCAAACTTGGAAAGGATTTGGGATACGGGCAAGGCTACTCTCACGACTTGGCCAAGGTGAAGAGTATCCAGTACATGCCGGATGAGCTTAAAAATGTGAATTTCTTCAAATCAACACCCAAATAAGTTAATAAGAATTGTTTATGGTAAGAAAAGGCATCTTTATTAATAAGAAACTTAAATCTGTATGTACAAGTAAACTCCGTCTGTTGGGTTTGCCTCAGGCATGAAAAATTCTACACTAGTGCAGAGTTCCTTGCCTCAGGCCTTGGCCACCCTCTGCTTATCGCCCGAGTCCTCGTAGATTGGCCTCAGCGCGTTGATCATGATGTCGCTGAGCTCCTCAATGCCGCTCTTGTGACTCCAGCCCCAGTCCTTTCGGGCCTCTGAGTCGTCGAACACCTCCGGCCAGGTGTCGGCGATCTCCTGTCGCTGGTCGGGCTTGTACTCGATCTGCAAGTCGGGGACTCGCTTCTTGACCACGTCGTAGAGCTCCTCAGGAGTGAAACTCATAGCCGCCACGTTGTAGGTTCTGAAAGAATAATGCATAAAAATGCTGAGGGCTTAAATGTAGTTCGTGGTCCGTAGGGTAAGAAAGGAATTAAATTCATGATTTTCTTAATTTTTATTTTACCCAACCATAAAAATGTCCTCTATATAGTGATAAATGACAATAGTGTCATTTTAATTACAGTAATACTCCACTGTGAAGCTAGCTATGAAGGTGATTAGCAAGTCAACTCTCTAGAAACTTCCAATATTTTGGAGATTTGCAGGACTAGGACATATCAGCCTAAGAAGGTCATATTAAAGCCTTCTATAGGTGCCCCGCAGGGCTAGGGGAAGTATAAGAACTATATTTTAGGGCCCCCGCAGGGCTAAGGCTCCCGCAGGGTTAGGGTACCCAAGAAAAAGAGGCAATACTTTGATGCTGTCAGGTTAGGTTGAGTCAGGCAAATTAGCACTAAAATGAGTTGCCAGGCTACTTTGACTAAGGCACTCCCTATTGCAAATTTTGGCAAAGGAGCAAGCATAGGCTTATTTGAAAGACAATAGCTCAAAATATATGAACCAATCTTAAAAAGTTTGAAAAATTAATTTTGAGGGGCAATTTTACCCTACGGACCACGAACTACATTTGTCCCATGCTGAGCCCTTCGTAGACGATGAAAACATTACCTCGTAGAGAGATTCTCATCCGGCGCAATCATCATTTCGTGAAGCGACCTGAGGCAGTCGTCAATGTACATCATGGGCAGACGGGTGTCCGGCCGCAGGTAGCACTTGTGCTTGCCGGTCTTGAGAGCGTCGTGGAAGATGGACACGGCGTAGTCTGAAAAGGTGTGAATGAGAACAGTGGGGTCTTAAGTCTTGGATCAATTACCGGTAGTTCCACCGCCAGGGTTAGAGTCGTAAGAGATTATTCCAGGGAATCTGAGGGACCTGAAGTCCAGACCGAACCTAGAGTGGTAGTATTCGCCGAGAAGTTCAGCGTGGACCTTGCTGACGCCGTAGATGGTCTTGGGACGCTAAATTCGACATGTCAAGAAACTTAGTCTCATCCCGTGTAAAATGAACAATCCGCTTACCTGGACGCAAATGTTTGGTGTCGGGTTCCTGGGGGATTCTGGTCCAAAGGCTCCGATCGTGCTGGGGACGAAGAGCTTTAGGTGGTATTGCTTCGCCAACTCCATGACGTTGTGCAGGCCTATGGTAAAATAATTTGTTGGAAGAGGGTGGGACCAAAAATGTTGTTGTTAAAAGCAAATTTTTCGTCCGAATTAAAATTATTCTGATTCTATGTTTGTTAAACTTTGACAACATTGTTAAATGTTGTATTTTTTTTAATTAGCCATAAAACTTTTATAAAGGATCGAAACTGTCTGGCAACCCTGCTGGGAACCCTCCTTTTCGTCCGTATCGAAAATTACCCTTTTTCTCTTCTGACCCTCTGCACCCGTTCTGGGAGAGATGATCAGAGATCATTTGACCAAAAGTACTCAAGAGTGAAAGGCGCAAATTCTTCATGGTGAATTTCGGCATCAATGACGACGCCTCCGAGTTGGAGGGATGCGCCGCTATGAAGAGAACCTCAACCGTGATTAGGATCAAACTTCGAGACGGGAAGATCTACGAATACTACAAGGCCACGGAGGAGACTCGGACGGATCCATGCAAAAGGGCAGTCTCTTCGGAGGAGGCAGAAGTACAGACTTCCCACGATGGCACGTCACCAAACCAACAGATGTCGGGCACTATCGATGCAGACTCCCTAGGGCTTCGACCAAAGGACGCCTCCGAACAACGACCACCTGATGCTTCCGAGGTTGGATCCTACGAGAAAGGTCTCCAAAGCAAAAGGCCATTCCAGTGGACTCCCAGAGATGTGGCACTTGGAGAGGAGACTCCTCCTCCGATAAGCTCCGACTTCAGAGAAAAGGTGTCCTTCTGGGAGACCGAAATTGGCCGAGAACTTGCTGCAATGTCTCCAGTTCCTTCGAGAAATGAGGTGGAACATCTCCTCCCTCCTCGGAAGCATCCATCTGTGCCAGAAACAACCAAGGAGCTCGGAAGCGCAGTTACGCCTCTCATCAAGGTCAACACACCTCCGAAGGACAGAGAGACTCCGAATTCAAGGAGCCTGTTAGAGCAGGATCAGGAGGCTTCTCAGAAGAGAGACGACGGAGACCATGCCACTGCCGAGAAAGACATTCAAGACGTTCAAGACCATGACGTTCTACTCCCTGCAGAGGATCCTCAAGCGTCTGCACCTCAGAATGACCTTGAAGGGACAAATGAATCCTCCGAGACTGCTGGCCTTCTAACGAGATTCCAAGCCTGGCTGTCTTCCACGTGGACCTCTGTCTCCAACGGTGTGACATCCGCATGGACCGCAGTCATCGACGGTTTGACCTCTGCATGGATCCCTGTCACCAACTGCATGGCCTCCGCATGGACATCAGTCACCAAGGGCGTGACCTCCATGTGGGTCCCTGTCAACAACGGCTTGACCTTCACGTGGACCTCGGTTACCAACGGCGGGGTCTCTGTTTTCAAAGGCTTGAGGAGCAATTGGCCGCAGATTGAGAGGTCCATTTTGACCTGTTTGGTCATCCTCATGTGGGCCAGCGTCGTCTTTGGTTGTCCAAAGGAGTAAATTGATCCATGATATAATAAAATAGATAAGACCGCAAATGAAGAATAAAACAGGCCAATAATTTTACATTCCAAACATAAAAAATGACTCCCAAGACCACGCATAATTCTAGTTCTACTTTATACCAAAAAAAATCCTTTACCTACGACCAAGCGTCCTATAACTTAGTTATAGGACGCTTGCCTAAGACGCGACGATAGGACGCTGGATTTTATTCGATAATACATGAAATTGAAATCAATGCTTCCTATTTTTAACAGATTAATTACCAACTTTAAAAGCTTCCTACCTTCAATGTTGACCCTGATGGCGAGCGGCACATTGTGCTCTCCAACGGCGGACAGCAGCGCGCTGAAGTGGACGATCCAGTCGATGCGATGGGAGACCACGATCTCCTGGAGGTTCTTGAAATCAAGAATATCCGCAAAGATGAAGGGGCCTATCGGGTTTAATACGTTTAAACGCACGCGTTGTAAATTATGAGCTGGGCTCATTACCGTTTTCGAGGATCTCGTTGTTTGGCTTGATGATGTCGGAGAGGATGATGTTGTCAGAACCGTAGTCCTTGCGGAGGAGTTTGGCTAGACCGGTGCCAAGCTGACCGAGTCCGCCTAAGATAGTATTGTGTGAAATAATGCGGACCATTGGTATATTTTCTCTGTTCATACCTGTAATGAGTACTTTTGGCCGGGATGGCTCTGGCTTGATGAGGTGCAGGTTCCGGCTAGCCTGGCTGCCCAGAATAGGGCTCAGCCACGCCCTGGAGGCGACCGGAGCACGAACGAGACTTCTTAGTGCCATAATTAAAGTTTCTTCTGTTCTGACCGTCAATCGGTGACCAACTGATTCTAATGAAGATTAACACCGGAAGAGAGATTTCTTTTGTACAGGAAATAACCTTTTAATCTGTTTTATGCCTTGTCAGCGAAAAATGATGATTTGAGTATCGACGTCGGTCACCGTTAGACGAGCGAAGGTGAAAGCAAGAGTGCCAGTCAGCCTTGCCTTCGCTGCGGACGGGGGTAGCACGTGGAATTACAATGCAATGAGATGTACTAAACGGGAAATATGATCAAGTGTTTGTCATGTTTTGCGTTGAATTGAATATTATGGCGTGATGATGATATTCTGTGTCGGCCTTGGGAGCGGAATCTGATGACACTGCGCACATTGGGTGGAAAAAGTGCTGCGCAGCAATGCATTGCACAGGTGTCTGTAAAAGCAAGTACAATCCGGGGGTAGAAAGATGTTTTCCATGTTGAACGTGACTACTCTGTATAAAACTGTTGTTCGGAAAAAATAACACTTGTATGAACGTCCTTTTTGGATCGATATAAAGACACTTTTACTCTTAGCTCAGTGAGAGTGAAACATGTTAAAATTCGACGGAAATACAAACTGAAAATTAAAACCATCTGTGTGAATTGGTTTTAGATTGAAGAGTTCATTGGTCGTTTGGCCTTCAATTAAAGTGTCCAAAAGGACCAAAACACATTTTATTCAGAACTTAAGTTCTTACGTCTGTATTAATGTGCTTTTCAATAGCCTAGACATTAATATATTATGTTTAAGTAACATTAACAACATTTAATTATAACGCAAATTATGAATATTTGACGGACACCTAATTTCAACGGTCATGTCTCTTGGCAATGACATCCTTCTAGGACATTGTAACGGTGCATATGCACGTTTTTCAAAACACCTTATCAGGAAGTTTGTTGAAATGAGGAAGAAGATGTAAATAAAAAAATAACCGGTTAGAAGATGGTTTATGCGCGCCTTATCGAGAGGAAGATGCAAAAACATTAATATTATTGCCAAATATCCGATTTGATTCTAAACAATAATCTAAAACATTATTCATGACATAAATATGAACGTACTGGAGTACTGTAGTTTGAATATGAATTACAATAGAGGAGACGTATGCATGCAAGAGGTGTTTTATTCCGTTGACCAGTTTTCTTTGTCCATCTTTGTGTATCTTGATTGAGTAATATCTTCAGCACTTTCAAAGATCAAATCATTGAAAGCGAATCTTTCACCTTTCAGAATGCAGATGCGGAGTTCTCCAATTTGGTATCAAATTATGCGTAACACCGTGATATGCTTGGTTAAATATCATCATTGTTTGAGCACGGCTAAGAGGCTTAATTTGAACTAATGATGTTTTGCAGTGCATTTAAATATGCTCTATACGAATGCATAAATTTTATCTTTGGTTGACATAGAACTGTCATAATTTAATCACAAAGATCGACTTCTAATAGTCTTTTAACGGTCATACAACTTTTTGTCTGGAAATTTCGTTTCCCGGACTTTTTGGAAATCCCCAAGCATCGAATCCATCCTCCCCAAAGGCGAACCCATTAACTGGGAGGAGAGCACCTTCCAGAACACGGATCCTCTGCGCGTACAGTTAAGGCGTACGCAATTTCTGCGTCATGGGGGCAACAGCAAAAACCGCTGCGTCAACAGAGCTGTTGCCGCTGCTGCTGTTGCGTAACAGAATGGAGAACCAGTGTACGCAAAAAGTGCGTCGTCGAGAGCCCTGAAATGTATATATTGTTGCGTCTTGTAATGGAAGTCATTCAGTCATCCACTGTTGCCTTTCAAGTGAAGCAATCTTTCCAACAGAAGATATAAAAATGAATTCCATCGGCTCTCTTTTCGGCGTCATTGCCGTTGTTCTGTCCGCGGTGACAATTGAAGCGAGACCACGTAAGTTCAGAAAGATATTTGCACGTAGACGCTAATATAACGCATCATAGTTAATTGTCATAACGGGGTAAAAAAAAGAATGTATTGTCAACAAAATAACGCAAATAACGATTTTATGGTTACTTTTCTTAATCTTGAGCCGCAACATATTTGCGGGCAAGGAAGAACTTAAAAATATATCCATAATCTTTAATAAGTTATGTTCTGCTTGCTTTAGATGTACTTTTATTGCAATTCCTTTTTAAACGACTGGAAGATCTATCAGTGTAAACTCTCGATAGCTAATCCCTTCTTCACCCTACAGAATTCAATTTCGGCAACCTGTTCCGCCCTCCCCCGGCCCCCAACGCGGACTTGGCCACCGGCGTGTCGGCCGGCGGCGCCCTCCTCACCGGCCTGCTCACATTCAACAACATCCGCAACGGCAACGACAACATCAGGCTGAAGCCCACGGTCAACCTCGTCTATAACCCGCGCACACAGCAGCTGGAGCCCGCCATTCAGGGCAACGTCCAGGTCGGGGAGGGCATTGGATCTACCTCGCTGGGAGTGGGCGGCATTTATTCTCAGGGTAACATCGCTCCCGTCGCCACGACTTCCATCAATGGTCCGACTATTGGAGGTGTGGCCACTCCTGCTGTCACGTCTGGATTTGCTTTCAACAACGGGCATACTGACGCCGTGGTCGGCGGACAGGTCGGGACAGATCACATTTCTCACAATGTCGGCTCCTTGGGCAGTCTGCTGCAGGGTCGGAGAAGGAGGAGTGCTGACCAGGGATACGTCTACAGGGTCGTCTATGTCTGAGTGCAATTACGTTTAATAAGTATTTATTAAATAAGTTATGCTGTCAAAAATAAATTGAATGTCAAAATTGATATGCCTATGTCGTTAATGCCGAGGGATAACTGGGGGAAGTTTCCGTGAAATCTGAGCTGCCTGAGATAGCCGCATAAATTGATTGTCAAGTACTGTCGTAAAGTCGTAGTTAATGTTATTTACGAGGGAAAATACTGAGCCCAGTTCTAAAACCCTTTCATCTGAAGGAATCCAAGTGTCCCCTTCTATCATATTGAATTATTGATATCTAATCAGTTCAGCTTAAAATGGTGACCTAAAAGTTGTAAAATATGGTCAATTAACTTAATTAAATCTTAAGCAATGTTTATCAGGCATAAACGCAGTATAATATAAAATTTCAACAATGCATTCAGTGAAGCTGTTTCTGCTGCTCTTTTGTTTATCTTGCACCATTCAAAATGGGCGGGCAGTCCAACGTCCAAAGAGACTTCATAAATTCCGCCGCCGGCACTCTGAATTAACAGGCGGCGGCGCTGAAGAGGACGAGGATTCGCTGCCCTTCTATTTGCAAGTATGAAATTTTGAGAACAAAGTCATCATAATGTTAAAGTTCAACTGTAACTTAGAGTAGTGAGAGTGATGAGCGGCCCGGTCCGGTCTCTGCTACGCCAAAGAAGCCCTCACAGCCTCCGCCGACTCAACCTACAGTTGCAGCAGTACCTGACAGGGTTGCCATTCCAGGGCCTCTTGACCTACTTCTGCAGTATCTCCGGGTTCAGCCTGGCAGCCCTGTGGCTGGTGTGCTGGAGCTGAGAAGTGTTTTGCTGGCACAGAAGGAGGAGAAGATTCAGATGGGGAGCATTATACAACAGATGCGGGTGGAGTTGCAAGGAGTTAGGAAAGTTATTTTTATTGGTGAAAGTCATATTATAAAGTAATAATTCAAAGTAAATTGTACAGGTATCAACTCCATTTACAAGGTCAAGAACTAGGAGAACATGCTCGAGAAATTACGAGATTGGCCAATGCCCTGGAGATTGAGAAGACGAGGCGAATAGCTTCAGAAAAGAATGTAGTAGACCTCAGATCAAGGATGGACAGAAACCTCTTGTTTCGGTTAGCAGAGACTGGAAATGTAAGGAGAGAGTAAAGTATACCTTCCAAAATTGGTAAAAAAAACGTTTCAATTCAGGTGCAAGGTGGCAATATTACAAAAGTAGATGCAGAGGCCATGAAATCCCTGATATCAATATTTGAGCGAGCCCAAGCTCCTGTCGAGGAAAAGTTCCACAAGGATATTCAGATAAATATCAATCAAATCAGGACGCGGGTTTGTACTCATTGATAACTGTTCACGTTGCTGAGGTTTACAATTTAAAGTTTCTTCAGCTTGATGGACTGAGAGAAGTAATGTCCTCCAATCCCAAGGAAGCCAAACGTCATTTGGACCCAGAAACTGCGGGAGCATTGGACGAATTACATGCTCTCATGAAGGGTCTCCAAGCTCAAGATCAGACTGCAGTAAACGGACTAAGAGAAAATGTCACAAGGTAGGAGTATAGTTAAGCTTTCAATTCAATACATGTACCGTTCTGTCCTTCAAGACTTGCTTCAACGCTTCAGTCCATGCACCAATCATTGGATGGCAAAGTCCATCAGCTAGAACAGCGATCCGATCCAGAAGCTCCCAAAGTAGCCCAGATAACAGCACACATGGCTCACCTGCAACAACAGGTTGCTCAACTGGCAGGATCAATTGCCTCGCCCTCAGCCTTATTAAACCGGCTTTCGGGCCGAGTGGAGCACCTGGAGAAAGGAGTGCGATACCTCACCTCAAAGGCCGCACAGCCCACGCCTACAACCGCACCATCCAGTATTCTCCCTGAAGCACTGCCAAAGGTGCTCTCAATTCTCAGTGGTATCAACAACGATGTGAAGGTCCTGAAGGAGAGTCAAGCTCACCATGACGGCTCAAAGCAGCAGATGGAGAATGAGTTGAGGGAGCTGAAGGGGGAGCTGAGTCAGTACGCTCCTGAGCTAAAGGCGCTCAAAGGCATGCGGGCTCAGATAGCTCATTATGAGTCGGTTTCTGAGGCGGAGGCAAAGAGTAATAAGGAGCTCCTTGTGAACATTTTGAAGTTGCAAGAGTCTTCAGGGCCAAGTAATGTTCAACGCTACTCTGAATTGAGAGACAAAATGCAGACACTAGAAATGGAAATGAAGAACTACAAGGCGAATCTAACAAATCCTCAAGGGGGACAGCAGGTCACTAAGACTATCCAAGACATTCAAACCTATGTAGCTGACCATCTGACGAGAAATGAAGCAGATATTGCTCAGAGTAGAGACCTGATGAAAAAGATACTTGAGCAGATGGAGAAGACAACGTACAGAGCGGGAAACCAGCCCAGAACCATCAATAATACTACAACCAATATTGCTCCACTCTTGCAACAACAGCTGGAGTATGCTCTGAGAGAGATGCACGGGCAAATTCAACAAGATGCTCACGCTATTAAAGACATTCAAACCTATGTGGCCCAGTATCTGGGATCAAGCAAGTCTGAGATATCACAGAATAGAGATTTGATGGGAAAGATCCTGAAGCTCCTAGAGGTGAAGGAGTCTCCTCAGGTCAAGGAAGGCTACAACCTGGCATTACATAAGCAGCTGGAAGCAATTCTCAAGGATATCCAAGGTCATATAACAAGGGATGAGGCTGCTATTCAGAGAAATGAAGGTCTGACAAAGAGAATTCTGGATCTCATGGGAAAGTCAAAGTCCAAATCAGATTCATATCAGTCGTTGGAAGCCAGACTCAACTCATTAGAAAGGCGGATCTCAACATTCCCAAACCAAGGTTCCAATGATAATCAAATGTTAAACCTAAAGGGAGAGATTGAAAAGAACAAGGCTCTGATGAAGGATGTCCTTAACTTTATGGAGCACAATAATCAGGATGCATCGAAGCCACCAGAGGCTTTGGCGATGACCAAACTTTACAGTCCAGACGCTGGCAATAAGGTTGATAGGATGCAGACAGAAGTTTCCAACTTGGAAAAGAAATATACTGATATTCAACGACGTCTACAAAATCTATCAGCTAAGGAAAAGCAGGACTTCAATTCTAATTACAATGAATGTCAGCCTTGCCAGCAGTTGCAAACCATGGCCCAGAAGCTTGCTAGCATTGAGCATGTCATTGGCTACAGTAGTAGTCAAAACCACACAGCCATAGATGGTATCCGGCAGCATTGTACCAAGAACACCAATGCTATTGGCACACTGGGTCGGGATATTGAACAAACCAAGAATGAACACTCTTTACATCGCAGAGACGTCAAGGATTTGTTCAAGGTTGTGGAGACATTGGCCAAGAACGGAGGAGCTACTAATGTGGCTGCTGTCCCTAATGTCCAACGGATTGAGAGTGAGTTGAAAAGTTGTGTGAGGGTGAATGAGTTGGAACCGGTGAAGAGTAGGATTGACTGGTTGTACGACATGCAGGTCAAGCAAGGCCAACATCTGGAGAGTGAGATGAAAGGTCTGGTGAAGAGACAAGATGATGGTCTGGGTCCAATTCAAGCTGCTATGGGAAGTGTTAGCAAGTAAGATCAAAGGGGATAAGGAGAGATTCGACTGTTCTTCCTAATGTATTTTATAGGAGTGTCGATAGTCTGATCCGTGAGACTGGAGCCATCATATCATTGAACAAGGACCGTCCTATTGCGCAAACGTTGGATACCCTCATTGGTGTAGTCAACCAGATGAACAGAGATTTGGTCCAAGTTCAAAATTCAACGACCCAGATTGCATTCCAGGCTGAGCGGCTGAACCAGTTGGAGCTGAGGATAAAGAGTGTTGCCAATGAGAGTAGGCATTTTATGTCCATTCAAATGATTCAACCTTTCACTGAAGACATTGATTTGGTCAAAGGAGGTCTTCGAGATCTAGCAGGTATTATGATACACAAGAAGAAAACCATAAAACTCTAACCTATTTTATCAGGCACTGTGCAAAGCATCCTATCAGAGCATAATGATATGAAAGCCAATCTAATCAAGCAGCAGAGATCCAATGTGACAAAGATTGCACTGCAGGATATTGTCAACAGCGTTCAGGAGTTGAAAGAGCGGGTGGAAAAGTCAAAAGGTCCAAATGGAGGGCAGTATAATGTACAAACTTCAATGGAAAGCTTAAAGGTAATTTAAGGCCTATTTTCCTTCACTTATAATCGGCACTTGATACATTTATACCAACAGACAATTGAGAAGAAGGTATCATCTTTGGGGCAGAGCTTTGAACAGTACGAGAGCCAGGACCGCACCGTCCTCAAATCTTCCCTGGGAGATCTGATCCGCCTGGTGAGCAGCCTGGAGTCTGACATGACTGAGCTGAAGAGACAAGTCAACAGCTCAGCTGTGCGGAGTCAGGATTACATCCACAACCTGAGTGAGTTGTATGGAATGCGTGGGACGGTTGAGCGATTGGACAAGGGCAGTCAGAACATGTCCAAGAAAATGGTGGAGGCTTTTGAGGGCAGAATGGCAATGCTGGAGAATAGGTATTGAAGGTACTGAAGGTCATGCTAATATAACTTATATTCTCATTTTCACTGTAGAATTGGAGAGGTGCATAACCTGTCGCAACATGTGGACAGTGGCCTTGAAGGTCATTTCAACACAATGTCTTCCCAGATCACGGGGATGAGTGGGAATATTCAAGATTTGTCCCACAGTTACCAGATCAGAATGAAGAAGCTTGAAGCCGATATTGGGGAACAGACCAGGGTGAGCAAGTATTATGAGGATATCCTGGCCAAGGTTGTTTCCAAGATACAGAGTAGTGAATTGGATGGAAACAGAGTTGCAGCACTGGAGGCTAAAACTGAACAACTAGTCCAGATGTTGCATAAGGTTAACAACCCGGAGCAGGACGAAAGACTCCGTCAAGCCTTTGAACAAATCCAGAGTGAGATTGCTAACTTGAGAGGCATGGTTGAGAATGAGTTGGCTCGTGTTCGAAGGCAGCAACAGCAACCATCATCTGTGGATATGAAACAGCTGAGTGATGCAGTTGGGGAGGTTAGGCAAGTCCTACAGCGGCTTCAGATCAAGTTGACTAGTAATAATCAAGGTAACAGAACTGCTCTGGATCAGAACAAGGGCTATATCCAGGCTGCAAAGGATCTCATGGAAAGGCAGCAAATCATTGAGAGGCAGTTGAAGGCAGTAGATGTCCCAGCATTATCCCAGTCAATAGCCGAAATGTCACGACAGCTGAGTGCCCTGAGCCGACATCCAAGAATGAGTCAAGCTGCGACAAGAGAAGCTGAGTACCAAGGCCAACGGCAGCCAAATGCGAGGCAAGTTTCGACAAGAGAAGCTGAGTACGCTGGCCAGGATAATAAGGAGCTAATGGCTGAGGTGGCGGGCGTGAAGCTGTCAGTGGGACAGCTGGAGCGCTCGTTGGAAAGTGAGTTGAAGGCGAAAGTGAGGGTGTTGGAGGAGAAGACGAGGACGCTGCTGGCGGATGATGAGGCCAGGCGGGCGTTGCAGAGACAGGCAAGGGGGAAGCAGACTTCTCAGACATTTACTGACTAATTCTAGCTTTAATAGCAGTTAGACCTCTTTGTACTTAAAGTAGAATAACTTTATGAACTTGATACACTTACTTTTCTTCCTTGTTCGTACGTGTCTGAGAAGTCTGTATCCAGGATTCAGAATTGAAACAATTAATGGACGTGGTGCGAATGATAGTTGAGCGAATGAACAGTGTAGAGGCGAGAGGGAACGAGACCTATCAGGGTCTCGGCTCCATGCAGAGTGAGGTGAAGCGTTTAGTGGGTGGGAAGACGTCTGCCTACTATGAGAGGTTGCAACAAGAGCAGGATCAGCTCAGGAAGGTTCAAGAGGAAAACTACAAGATCATACAGGCACAGTTGGCAAGTATGTACAGGCATGACAATGACACCACGAAGCAGATCAACCCAATGGAAAGGCTCGCTTCTTCTCTTGGCGACAGGATGGTCAGGTGTGAGAAGAAAATGGAGGATGTTCAAGCTGTCAAAGTCGGTGTTGATCAGTTGCAGAAGCTGAGCAATGCTGCTGGGTACGAGAGGCAGAGTTTGGCCAACAGGCTTGCTAAGGTTGAGCAGTATGATCAAAACTTACCAGCAGTAATGAAAGCTCAGATGAGGGAACTACCGAAACCTGCAAAGTATAGTATACCATCAAGTTTGTATGTCAAATAGTTGACAATTATAGGCACTCTCAATAGTTCTCCAACCATCTTCAACAAGGATGTCCGAAAATACCTTTCCATGTTGGATTCTATGGTTCAAGAGCAGGCTTCTGCATTGGCAAATCTGAACGGATCCTGCAATGCAATGAATGTCAATCTCAACAGTAGGATTGATTACTATATTGGCTATAATGAAAAGAGATACAAGGTTTGTAGTTATATGATGGTATGAGGGCTTTTGAGGGCCACAATTATAGTTTTATTTTTACCAGAATATGTCACAAGTACCTGTGGTCCCTGAATTAACCCACATTCGACATCAAATAGAGCAGCTATCATATATGCTACCAAGAGGTATTCTAGTTTGCTATTTCCTATAGATAGTGATCTACATAAAACTTTTGAAATTTAGATTGCCAGCAAGCGAATTCTGAGGGAGAGAGGTTGATCAGAGTTGGCCAAGGCCCACCAGAGACTAGAACGGTGATGTGTTTACCTGGTGGTAAGATGGTCATCCAGAGCAGGCAGTATGGCCAAGAGAGGTTTGATCGCACATGGCAAGAGTATAGGCACGGCTTCGGACACGCTGGAGGTAATAATTTGACATACTATGGCAATGGAACACAAATATTTTGTTCATCAAAGGAGATTATTGGATTGGTCTGGACACCATTTATGAGCTGACAAAATCCGGAAAGTATGGTCTAATCATTGAAGCAATCGACGACAAGGGGAATCAACATCGAACCGAGCTTGACCATTTTACGGTTGGTTCTGAACAGGAAGGATTCAAGATAAAGCCGACGTCCCATTCGGAGCAGAGTCTGATACCGAATGGAGCTGAGTTCGTGACAAGGGACAGAACTGGGCCTCTGGAGAAATGTAGCTCGGTTCATATACAGGTAAGAGCGAGTTATACTAACATTATCCAAGTATTAATGACGTTTGTAGAGTGGATGGTGGGTGAGTCAAGGCTCCAACTGTTCAATGTCCTCCAAGGGAGATTTAAATGCTCCCCAGGCGTATCTTGTTGATCCAAAGACACATGTGAGAGTGGCACTGACAAGAACCAGGATGGCCTTGAAACCTGTGGATTCTAATATGCAATCATTCTCGGTAAAGTGCACTTATGTCCTTCCATTATAGTGTTTTCAATGTTACCCCTCTCAGAATATATTGGGCTCCAGTAACAAGTACATGGATATCTCCCAAAAGTCGTTTGTCATCCCAGCAGTCCGGAGTGGCAACGGAGACAACCCAACCATTCAATTGAACAATATCAATGTGTTTCCTCAAAATTATGACAATGGACAAAAGGACGTTGAAAGTGGCTAATTTGTACATATGACATAGCTAGTTGTAGAAACCAATTTTGATTACCATAAAGCTGAATACTAACGTAGTAAAACAAAAGAATACAATATTTAATATCAATCCTTCTTTGATTTACTGACCAAACTAATCTGGTCATTGTCTGCACTTCATATATTTTAATGTCAACAAAGCAAAGTATTCTCACAACTGTTCTCTCCGATTCAGCCTCTTATTGAAACACAATCGTATTGTGAAAAAGTAGAAGACCTCGATGAGGCTGAGCGCGCTGAAGCCCATGCACAGGCCGAGCACGCCGCCAATGTTGGACACAAAGTCAATGATTGAGTAGAGCTCGCCCCGTTCACGTCGCATAAAGTGAAGTGATTTGAAGTAGACGTGGAAGAGGGCGAGGTTGTCGGACACGTAGCTGTCGTTCTGGTATTTCTCCGGGTGAAGATCTGTAAAATAAGGCAATGTTCAAGACTTACTAAAATTGGTGAGAAATGACTTCAGAAAACGAGAGAAAATACATTTTAAATTGACTGAGCGTACTGAAATTTTGCAATAGAAGGTTGATGTCAATGTTACCTTAACTAAAATTTCAAGTTTATGTAGGAAATAACTTCTAATCATGGCTAATCTCTAATTTATTCACCTTTGAGCTCCTTTGGAACTTTAGCAAATTGCGCTCTGTTCATTCTACTGGCGGACACCTCAGTGTTGAAGTTAATATCCGTACAGGATGGCAAGCAGTTGCAACGGAGCTCAGCGCTCACATCCGCCTCGTCATCGAAGGCTGTGCGCTCAACGTACGAAACGGCCTTCTCCACGCAGTGAGCCTTCTCAGGGGAGCAGATGGGGGTGTTGTCCTGGTGGCGGGGCATGTAGTAGGCAGCGCAACCGCATTCCTGCTTAAAATATGCACATAAGGCCATAAAAGCCTATATTTAACTAGTTTTACCGTCTCTGTGTAGTTTGCCGCACATTCCATGAAGCAGTTTAGCATTGAGTAATGCTTGAAGAACTTCAACGGCCGCTCATCCTCGAGGAAACATTGCCGTTTGTGATAGCTGAACTTGTGGATGGCGTCGTCGGCGTGGATCATTTGTGGGGTGACGGCGAAGAAGGATTCGGTGCCGGGAGTGATGGCGAAACCAAAGTCCACCATCTCGGGCATTGTGATTGGGGTGTGGAGTAGAGCCTATGGACATTAATAGCAGCATAAAGTTTAGATATAAACCTACTTAAATGAAGCTACTTTTCCTGACTTAACCTTAGTTCACTAATTAAACCAACCAATCTAATTTGGGATTAAGCTAATTAGGTTAGAAACCTAATTTGACCTAACTTCACTTATATAAACATTACATGCAAATGTATACATTTGTTTAAAATACTTCATATGCCGTATGACAAACTTGTACCTTAAACCCAACCGACTCTGAGCCCGTGCAGAAATACTCCTCCTCCTGCACATCCATAAGCACGCTTAGCCCCAGATGCATCCCCGGCCCCACGCCCCGCCGGGGCATCTCATCTTCTACAGGCAGGTCACCCTCCTTAGAGTGGTACCTCTCCTCATGGTTATGCAACCCATGCGCAAACCCGTTCTGCATGTCCCAATACGACCATCTCTTCTCTTCATACTCGTCAACGGCTATCTGAAACTATTGTGTAAACATTGGTTTGTAACTGTTTGCTATCCTCCATACCCCAGTTTCCTCATTGTTGAACATGATCGATTCTGGCATGATGTTAAACGAGCAGCACTCGCCATCATCAGTTATGGTCGAGATGAATATTTCAGAGCAGTTCACTTCACTGCTCTCGTACTCACATCTGCAATGAGCACAGTGGGTTATTAAATGAAAATCGAAACCACTGTCTAAGCCTACCTCAAGAACATTTCATCACAATGGTGACTGAGATCATGCAGATAGTGATGCAACTGACCGCCAGTCATGTTCAGATCATGGTTTTCGCCTCCACTGACAGACTCAAACTCGCAGATCTCATTCACAAATGCTCTCTCCGTGAGCAAGGTTTCATCGTCCGGGTCGGCGTCCAGGCCGTCGTTGATGTGCTCCACTCTCGACTTGCGCACCTTGTTCATGTTGCAGATGGTGATGCCGGGGAAGGGGATGTCCGTCACCTTGATGGGGTTCGCGTCGAAGGTGACCAGGACAGGGCTTTTGTACCATTTTTCAAGCAACTGAAAGGTCTTTATTATATGCAACTACAGAGACAATATGTTTTGCTTACAAAGTAGATGAGGAAGCTTGCACATGTCCAAGCTACAATGATGGATGCGATCCAGAAGAGTCTTTCCAGCCAGTGTCGGCGCTGTTCCGACACGTACTTGATGCCGTGGAGAGACGCTTCAATGTTGTACTTGTGGAAAACGTCCTTGATTTCAACACAAGTCTCACCCTGAAAATAATATTTTAAATTTATATTTAGAAGAAGTTCTGCTGAATTTACAGACCTGAAGATCTATCATGACGTTCAAGGGTATTTCGTGGAAGCTCTATTTTGTTACTGTTTTTTTCCTACGAACTATAATATTAGCTCTCGTTCGACCGACCAATGCTTTATGCAATTTTAATTTTACCAGAAATGTCTATGTTTGTTTGTGCAAATAGCTCATTTCGTGACAGCCTGTCTAGTGTCTACCGACATACCTCATATTAATAATTTAGGCTTGAAGAGCGTATCTTGTCGTATGGATTTCATGGTGTATGTAGTTACTATGCATATATGAAGTGTCATATTTCGCAACTAGCTCAATATTTTATTGTGTGTACACACCATTTACCCTTCAATAAACACAAAAGGAAGTGTATTCTTTAATAGACTACTTTTCATATCTTAATAAGGTATTTTAAAACTTTCCAGTGAGTGCAAAATTGCCTATTTTTTCTGATTGTGTGAAATGGGTCGTTAAACATCGTATTCTTACTACTACATCATTAGCATGAATGTAATATACAAAAAACTTATTACCAGAAACACTCTGTCATTAAATGAACCGGGTATATATAATATAATCATATGGTATGCAATTATATTCGTGGGAAAAACCAAACATGCATTTCATTATGTCAAGTTTCTGTCAAGTAGCATACGGATAATTACAACTTGTTAACCCTACCTTGTGCTCATGGTCCCCCTCCAGGCCCTCGGCCACCATTCTATTACTCCTGGCATCCAACGGCTCCACCTTCACAGACGACCCCATAGTACTCTTGGGCGGTAACGGACCCGCACCAGACACCTCCACACTATAACCACGCTCTCGAGACATTGAGACAGATTAGGACATGAAGAGCACTTTCAAGACGGATTGAGCGTGAAATGAGAGTTTAATCGGCCTTCAGAAGAAGTCTCATTTGTCTTGTTGTTAAAGATATTGTTGTTTAGTTAATCATGTCGGAATCGATATTAATTATGTTGTTTATTGGAGTGACACCTTTTGCGACCGCAGCGGAGGGCGGTCTCGTGGGAATTGAGGTAAAGAGAGAAGGAGGAGGAGAGCGGACGTAAAGAGAATAATTTCATAATGAAATGGTTATTGCTGCGAAAAAAAACAAAGGCTTAAAGATAGCAATTCTTAAAATGGTTTTAATAAAGAAGCAATTTAAACGATTGAATTTGATACCAGTATAAGTTATAAAAGTAAAAAGGGGCTGTTTAAAACCCAGAGTTTAGGGCTAATTCAACTTAAACGGTTTTATGTATTACAAATCAATATTTTATCGGTCGTAAAAGCCTACATAGCATGCAAGTTAAATTAAGTGAATTATACTTTTTGGTCAAACTTAAAAAAAGAAAGAAAAAAACCTTGGAACACATGAGGATTCAAAATGTCAATGAGTCTATTTTCTCACAAGGCAATATCGTTAATAAATATTATTGTGACAATTAACGATTTTTATTGCATTAAAGAAGTGACGCAAAATGACTCTTTTATATTGCAGTTTTGAAGACCACTTAGAATAAAAAAATGACCATTTGAAAAGGGCATTTTAAACCTTTCGAATGATATCAAGAATGGCATGATTGTCTTAACATGAATCCACCCAAGGGTATGTAAGGGGTATGTAAGGGGAGGTTTGCTTTATCAAAAAAATATTTTAAATTTTTGCCGTTTTCCCGCCTCTCATAACTTCCTCGCGCTCGTTCTCTTCCTTCTGGCGTGTAGTCTCTTCTGCTCTCGAAAAAATCTCATAAGTTACTCGCACGCGTTCTCATAAGTCCTCTCAGGCAGCTCGTGCTGAAGCAGTGATCAAGCAAACC
>LR139786.1:0-24365 GCA_900659605.1 Tisbe holothuriae
GCTACTATGACTATTACCGCTGCCTTGGCTTCTTTTCCTCCTCCGCCTCGTCCCAAGAAAGACAGGCAAAGGCAACTGAGACTAGAGGCATCTTGGAGAGCTCCACATGGGCCCAAGAAAGACAGCTAAAAGCAGCTGAGGCAAGAGGATGCATCTTTGAGAGCTCCATATGGGCCCAAGAAAAACAGGCAAAGGAGACAATGGGTGGCATTATGGAAAAAATGGAGAATGAAGAATAACAAATATTATTGATTGAGATTTTGAGGGCGTGGCCGAAATAAACCTAAAAGAAGTTCCAAAACCAGTGTCAATTCTTTCAGTTCCTGCACAAGAGTGAAAACTTTATTCTCCTTTCTCAGCTGACATGAAACCCAGGGATGACATTCTAAATATATTACACATCGCATCGCATTCACACAGATCCCAAACAATTATGTTATGTTGAAATACAATAATATTAGATGAGTCAATACTTCACTGCACTGACAATGCACTGCAATGTGTGTTTTCTTTGAGTCCTTTATTACTCCTGGATGGCATTGTATCATATCTGCTAGTAGTAATTAAATAGAGCATTATTATAATAATTTCATTTAGATTTTCAAACTATCGGAAATGTGATTTTCATAAGTGTCAATTCTATGTTTCCTTAACAAAAACTAGTTAATAATTAGGGTCATTAATGTCTAATTTAGGGCCATGAAGGGTCATTTTTGGAGAGTGGCTAGAAACGTAATTTTCAGCCAATTTTACCTCTAGGTAGCAGCTTTTGTCATTTGAAATAGTGAATTCAGTTTCCCTAATTAGGGTCATTAACAGCTAATTAGGCCTAGGGTCATTAACGGTCATTTTTAGAATGTCTAATGACCAGAAACATTATTTTCAGCTAATTTTACCCCTAAGTATCAGCTTTTGTCATTCAAAAAAGTCATTTCAGGTTTTCCTCTAATTAGGGTCATTAACAGCTAATTAGGGTCATTAAGGGTCATTTTTTAGTTGTCTAATGGCCAGAAACGTAATTTTCAGCTAATTTTACCCCTAGGTATTAGCTTTTGTCATTTGAAAAAGTCAATTCAGGGTTTCCTCTAATTAGGGTCATTAACAGCTAATTAGGGTCATTAAGGGTCATTTTTGGAGTGTCTAATGGCCAGAAACGTAATTTTCCTGCTAATTTTACCCCGGGTAGCAACTTTTGTTATTGGAAATTGTCCATTCCATGTATCCCCTAATTAGGGTAATTAATGAGGTAATTAGGGTAATTAGTAAGCAATTTAGATATTTCTAGTGGCCAGAAATGAAATCTTTGGGTATTTTTACCCCATACTAGGTCATTATATTGAAGTTACAACATTACTGCATGCCAAAATGATTTCTTTCCATATCACACATAATAAACAAGCCACTGTGCATCGCAAGAACAATAACAACAGTGGTATTACAGCCAGAAAAGACGCCAAAGGCAAAAAGAAACGAGAAACGTGTTGCTAGCAAATGCCACGAGTAGGCCTTTATTTCGGGTCTGCGAAGAATGTAAATAACGTCGTTGTCTGCAGCTTTCGAATTGTCACATAGCATCATCAGTCTTTAATGACCTTGACCATAATGGCATCATTTATTCATGCGTTATATGCTGCAAAACTGGTGCTGATGCTCTTGATGGCGATTAGAGGTCTGCTCGGAACATGGCCTTGAAAATTAATATGTAGCAATGTGTGGTTCTAATGATTCCAGTGTGTGTATGTATTGTAATAGCTTCTGCTGCTTCTGTGTTCAAAAGTATTTTCCAAGGTCGATCGAACAAAAAGTATTTTCATTCATTTTCAATGGGAGCAACAATTTCGAGAGAATTGGAGGAAAAGTTAATTTTCGAACTGGAAGAGTAAATAGTAGTAGCAGCATGTAGTGTAGTAGTTTAGGGTCAGAGTTTAAAAGCAGCTTGTTGGGCCTTAAAAGAAAGGTATATCAATCGGCTTAAAGAACTGAAACTGACTGACCAGCTAGACAATGAAAGTGGCCATGAAATGGCAATGTAAGTCCTTTACTTGGAGAGAGGAACGTTGCCATCCATTTGATGTTATTCTTGACAATGGCGTCCTTTTTCATCTCTTGCAGCTCTTTCTTTCGCCGACTCTCAATTGACTTGTTGCAAAGGGAGTTTGGGAGAAGAAAGAAAAGAGAGAGACAGTTGGAAAGAGAATGTAAAACTAGTCGGCCGGTCTGCTTGTGTTGTACAAACCATCTAGAGCTTGTTTAGGATTAAATCTGGCTAATTTTACTAGAATGAACATAAATTAGGTCGCATCCAAAAAAGTACCCTAATATTACAAAAAAGGTTTCTTTTCCGTACCTCTACGTAAAGCTATTCTTTAAAAAAAGGGCCAAAATATATATGTGTTCCTCCTAGGTGCTAAAAAAACCTAGTTCCTCCCACAGATAAGAATATAAAAAGGACTTTAAAGAGACTGAATGAAGACACCTGAGGCTTAAAACGATCTTGTTTTAACCAGCCTGTCACCACGGGATTAGTGGAACTAACTGGAACTGGGCCAAAACGGCAAATTTCAGCCGACTCTTTTTTCAAGGCTAATATTGGCACTAAACATACGTGAGTGTGAGTCAACTTTTAACTCTTTTTTGCCGTCAGGTTCATCTTGGACTTTTATATAGGAAAAGTTTTGCCTTCTTCTTCTCTTCCACCTTAACCCTCACTTTTGGCTCCTTAAAAGTTGAATCGCAGCAGCTCTAGCAGGCTGATGAACAACAACAACTACAAGTTTTAATTTTCACTTTTCAAGTTCACACTTGTCAACGAGAGAGAGACTTTTTCCTGCAGGAAAAGGAGGGTGACATTATGATGCATTTACACTTTTTTAACAGGTATAAACTGTCAAAATAGACGTTGTAACAAGCATTTTCTATCGTAGAAATAATTGTTCCAAAAATGGCCTCTTCCTCCAATGAGGAAGTGCTGCATGTCCCATTTAGACAACTCTTCCTTTCATCACCCAGTCTTAGCTATCACTTTGCCGAGGAGCATTGACACACACACAGTCTGCTGGCTGTCTCTCCTTCTCTCTCTTTATCCGTTCGTGTGCCAAAGAAAGAGAAAAGAGTAATGTTTAGTCATGAGGAGGATACGCAGAGCTGGAGGGATTCATTCTGGACCGAAAACGTGTCCTCAGAGTATGTTGATCACATCTTAATGGAGTGGCTGAACACGACCAAACAGGCAATACAGATTGTTTGGTCGGGTTCTGTAGTATTGTTGTAAACAGTCGGCTGCAACGTCTCTTTCTCTCTGCATTATTAATATTATTTTAGCGTTGCTGAGCCAACAGGAATAGTCAATGAGCGGATCTGAGCTGAGGGAAGAAGAAGAAAAGGAGAAAGCAGAATTTGATTCAATTAGTGACTACGACAAGGGGATGTTTTTGGGACGACGGACGGGCTGCTGCTTCCGGGTCTTCAGAGAGTGGGGTCTGGTTAATTTTTAATCAAAATATGCTGCATGGAATATAATGCTACGCTCATAATGTTTTCTTCCACTATCCATTCTCTATCCTTGAAACTAAGGATTGGCTTGCTGCAGCCCTTAAAGCCATTTTCCACCACCTTTTTTGTTCTTCAATCCCTACTTGCTGGTATAGGCTCCTTTTTCTTCTTCCGATCAGCTTCGTTCTGCTTAACAGGCACATTCTTATTCGCGTTTAGCTGCACTTTGCAAAAAAGAGCCTTTTCTTCTGCCAAAATGGTGTCGGTTTAGAGAGGAAAACGAAGGCAGCAAAAAGGCAGCAAAGGTCGCCTTACTTCGATCGACTGCGTGGCCATTAATCAAGGTGAAACACGTTTGCGAAAAACACCCAAACCGAACAATGGAGTTGTAACCTTGTCGTCTCAGGGGACACCATCCGCGTACGTACAAGAAATGCTAAGGACAGCAAAAAAGCAAAAAGCTTCCCCCGATTCATTCATCATGTGTTTTAATCCCCGCTGCGCACGTTCTCCACCGTTATTACCGATCATGATTAATAAAAACGGGGCTGGGAAGATCACTGAAGAGCGGCACGTTTTAAAACACCGAGAGAGCAGCGGGTTCAAAATTCCAACCACGTACAGAGGGGAGGAAAACAACTCCAAGAGTGTTGTGTGCTTTGAAAGAGAAAAAGGCTTCTTTCGATTTGACATTATTTTCACTTTCAATGGGCATCGCCGGTCATTGCGGCGATAGCGGTCGTTTCCGGCCCAAATGGAGCTGAGAGAGCAACAGTTCCCATCATATAATAAAACGCCCAGTTAGGGAGAGTGGTCTAAGAGTAAGAATCCCCTCGGAGCCGGAGAAGATATTGAGGACAAAACGCAACAGATCGAAAACTTTTTTCCTTGAACACAAAAGTCTTTTATTTGTGGCAGCGACGGCAGAAAAAAAGTTTGCTCCAAGAATGAGCGTCAAGGCGACGACGACGACAGAGAACATGTAAAAAAAAGTTGGTGGACGACAACTGACACGGTGGCAGCAACAGTTCTTCTAATCATTGTAATAAACCCGATATTCCTCTCTCCTCTATTTCAGGCTGAGCTCTTTTCTTGCCATGGTGGCAGATTCAAATAATCGACTGAAGGACGACGAATCAACAACATCGACCTTGGACTAGAATCGAAGGAGGAAACAAAAGTTTAAAAAGGTAGGAGAATGTCACAACGCACCCTTTTCAATGGACTTTCATGATTCATTTATGCATTCTTCTTCTTTTCCGGGCAAAAAATGTTGGCTTTGCTGGGTAAGAGCCTGAGGAATGTGACAAAGAAGAAGAAGAAGTCGGCCTTCTTTTCTTTTTCTCTTTTGAGGAGGTCGCCTGAGGCGGCGTGGAGAAGAAAGAAAGAAAGAAAAAAGATGCTTCTTCTTCTTTTTTGTGCTGCTGCTGCTGCGTGTAGTCACAGAAGAAAAACAAGAATTTATACCAAGGAATTTCTCTTTTCTTTGGGGCTTGCAGAAAAGACAAATGGTCCAGAAACCGCGGCGACGTCGACGACGAGCAACACACTCGCAGGCATTTCGGTCGTAGAAGCCCCTTCTCGAATTCTAATGCAAAAACACTTAATGTTATGCTTGAAACCTTGAGCCGTTTCAAAGGATTTTTCCCTCTTCTCCCTTCTTCTCCGTGTCCTCCTTATATATATTTTGCTTATTTATTTATAGCTGCTTGCCACATTTCTCCTCCATCTCCCTAATGAATTCAAAGTTAGAAATCTCGTCTCAACCATCAAAACTAAAACGAAAGATTGGGGCACATTATAAAATTCACTTCAAGGTCGCATCTACTTTAAAAATGTCGCTCCATCGTGGAAGGAAGGTCATGGAAAAAACTACTTCATTTCTGACCTTAAAAGCTTCCTTGGTTATGGCCACTTTCTGCCTCGTAGACAAACATTGACCTCTGAAACTGCTTCTCTTCCGGTCATATTACATCCGCACGTTTATGCATAAAATGGTCGTATTTGGCACAGCAGCTAATATCAGCCTTTTGCAGACCCCGTTATTTGCACAGTGAGAATAGAATCAATAATCGCTGAATAATAGACCGCTGGCCTTCTTTATACAATGCTATGCTTCGGTAGTTGCATAAGTATATCGGCAAGGAAGGGTTAATATATGTCAGTAGTAGTGACAGAAAGTCGTTACTTTGGAAATTTGTGTACGTACCGCATTGCAGATATGTCATCATTTTATCGATGGTAGATTGCACACCTGATGTGTGAGCGAGCGCAGTTTAATGCCTGATTTATTACATTATTGTTAGCTGGCCCAGCTGACTCTCTGAAGGCCCACTTTGAGGAAATTGAAAACATGCAATCATCCCCTTTGGCACGCCACTCAGCCGATTATTCTACGCCAGTCAAAGCTACACCGAAGATTGATCCGATCCGTCTGAAATTCCCCAACGTACAACTTCTTCACTATTATTATGCACACGACCGGTTAGCTGACCTTGTGTACAAGCCCATTGCAGTGGAAATGACCTTTTCAAAGTCTCTCTTGGAGTCTCCCGGGTAATGAACCTTTTTGTTTGTGTGTTATTGTTTCGACGACGTTGGTTTGGCACGCCGCATGCATGCCCTTGAAGCCGCTTCCGGTCTTTGTCCGTCCAATACCACACTTGGCATTGTTACTCCTTCTCTCAGACACTTTTCGGACATCCATCCTCCTGTTGGACAAACAACAAAGACATGGGCTGTAAATTTGCACGCGGACAGATTAAGCGCCCGTGGCGATATTAGTGGCCCTGCTGGCCTTGAAGCTTCTTCCCTTGGGACCGTTCGGCAGTTCACGTCCAAACTAACTTGCTCACTTGTTTTCTCTCCTCCAATCTGAGCAGCATGCCGACCACATTTTATGGTCTCTGCTTTCGAAAAACGGTTGAGCATCTTTGGCGTTGGCGCGTAACTTTTTTTGCCTCGCGCGTAGCGGTCGTAAAATGAGGAGGAGGATCGAGGACTACGTGTGCAAGTATGATGACCCTGCGCGTATATTCTGCTCCGAAATGGCCTCAACGACGAAAGCGGATAGGGAAGTGTATGGGCGGAATATGAGAGGGAGGGAAAAAGGTTAAAACGCTTCCTGCTGCTGCTGCTGACTCCTCTTTTTCTTCTTCCTTGTTGCGAAGAAGGAAATGATGACGCTTCCAAGGTCAGAGCTTCCTCGTTTTAGACTATAGCCCATTATAGACCCCCAACCGAGGGTTAAGAGGAGTCATGATATCGCTTCCAAACAGGCACATTTTGCAATGGGAAGGAACGGAAAGAAGAAGACTTGTTCTCGAAGCCATTATTGATGTGAGCACGGGGCAATGCATTGGTGATTACACCTCATTGGTTAGGTCAAGAGCAATCTGCCCATCAGGTTGATCACGGCCGATGGAACTGCTCATGAGAAAGGACGATCGATGCAGATGCTGAAAGTAGATTGAGGTTAAGGATCCTCCTCTTCTATCCAGATTCGTGCGCTTACCCTTGGGAAATATGCCCTTGCTCACTCACACGTCGAAACGGGGATAATTGTTGCGAAATAAAGAATGGTTGACTCACACTGTTTACTCACCCCACGACACCTACTAGCTTCAGCTGAGTAAACTGAGAGCGAACTGTGCCAACGTGGCAGCTCTTTCTTTCTTTTCTTGTTCAAACATCGTCGTCGTCAACTGGGAGGGATACAATTTCTGACGCTGGCACCGAAGCCTTTTTTCCTTCTTCGTGTGTATTTACCCCGTTCACTTTGGGGGCTTCCCTATTCTTTTAGCACCCTGTGGGGACCCTCAGTTGCCATGAGTGCTATGTCATATTTCAGAGGGTGTGAATGTTTGCTTATGGTAGAAGAAGTCATGAGTAGGAAACGAATTCGTTAGTAGAGCATGCAATTGGTCTTAATCGACCGTGTACCTTCCGTCCTTATCACCTGTAAATCTTATCAAAACAAGCTCGTCCTTTTCTTTCTTCTCTGCCCCACTTTTCCCCCTTTTGTGTCCTTCGCAGTCATCACCACCGCACTGCATTTAGTAGCTTGTGGTAAAGAGAGAAAGGATAATGATAAATAAATCTAGGCCACGCCACGGAAGTAGGATTTTTGCTACAAACCAGCTCATTACAGAGGCTGATTTGGTTATAACCATGGAAGAAGGAAAGTTGTTGTTGTTGTACAATTTTTTGACAGCCGAAACCGCCACAAAGTGAAAAAAGAAAGGAAGAAAACGACGATAAAAGAATTCCTCTTCTTTGCCAGGTGGAGCTGCAAAGAGGGAGGGAAAGTTTTCCTACATGCGACAAATCGATCAGAGAGAGAGAAAAGCGGGAAGCGCAACTCAGCCTGACACTCCCAGTATGTTTTTGTTCAATATAATATATATTCCATTCCTCACCGTTAGGTACATCGTGTGTGTGTGACCCCGTTCGACGGCATGATCGAGCAGTGAAAAGGCTCTATCGTATCTCTGTCTGACCGACCACCACCTTTTTGTGAGGGAGAGAGCCTCGGGTTATAAGTAATAACACCGTTTGACACACAGGGTTTGACTCACATATGCTCTTAGAACTCGGCCCCATATATTGTTGGCCTACTTTCCCCGTAAATCTCATTCAAATATTCTCTTTGTCATATATTTTTTTCAACCTTCTTCCCCTTCTTCAACTCTGAAAATTACCCTGTTTCCAAAACCGTTTTCTGTTGTGGTTTTGTGTCCCCTTCTTCTTCACCCCAATTGTCTCCCATTCCGAAGAATAAGAGATAAAAACAGGGGTTGTGGAGGAGACTTTGCTTTATAAACTGCTGCTGAGTGAAGCGAGATAGCTGTAAAGTGAGTGAAGAAGAACCCTTTGATGACGACGCTGCTGCCCAAGAACGGGTTGACCTCCTTCCAACTTCAATTTGGGTCAGAAAAGGAAGAAAAAGACATCGGGATTTGAAGAAAAGAGAGCTAATGGGCGGAGAAGGAGGAGGAGGGGTTGACACTTCTTCTTCTTCTTCCACTGCAAAGTCAAACTGCATCTGCTGCCATGAAACACGACACACAATTGCTCAAAATGTTTATTTTGTGCTTTCTTTGGCATCACGATATGGGAAACGGGATCCGAGACTCTTTTTCTTTTCTCTTGCTTCTTGCATGTAAGTGACACGAGGAGCAAAAAAGTGAGCGAGAAAGCCTTTCATATAATGATTTGATACCTCCATCCTTTTTTGCTAGATGTTGCAGTAGTAGAATCTGGGACATCTCAGGATGTATGCTACGCTCAGTATTATTTCTGTCAAGAATACGGCAAAATGCACGTCAAAGTATTTTACTGTGAGAGGGGGAAAAGAGCTGAATTTAGGTCTCCTTCGACGATCGGTTTAAAGGCCACATTCGCTTGAGGCCAGCAATAAATCTTCTTATTTTCTATTGGGGTCTCCCCCGTGATGCATTTACCTAAGAGAAAAAGACGAATGAGCATTTTTATACTCTCCTTTACTTTCTACCCCTGCATTGAGAAGTAGGCCCCCAGGCGACTCCAATGCACATTTTGTTATCAATACAAGAACAATGATTCCGTGAAAGTCTCTTAGACTACAACTATTAATTCAAGCTCTTGGAAAATTCAACAACCCCTCCAAAAAGGTATCTTTGAGCCGTTCTAACGACCATTTATATGCTCGAGGGAGTTTCTTCTTCCTCCAACGCAGCTGCCTCGGCTGAGCCTGAGCAAGCGCACGTGTTGCGAAATAGTCTAGTAAAATGTCCTACTACTACATGAGTGAGGGTGGATATATAGGGTGGGTCTCTGTTCGGCTAAAGTGTCCCATTTCCGTCGTTTATGTTGATATAGTATTAAGAAGAAGACCGGCCCGGTGTTGATGACGACGGTAATATGCAAAGCGATTACGCCAGTCATTAGGCATTAAGGAGAAAGGGTGCTTCAGTCGACTGCTGGGGAAGGACGTTAAAATACCTTTCTAAAGCGAACGCTACTTTTTCTCCTACATTTGCCTTGAATGGTTGTCGAAACACGTACGACAATTTCCATTAATTGACTTTTACGCATTGGAAGGGGAGGGAGGCAAGGAAGAGATGTATACACACTGTGTACAAGACATAAAAACCGGGCAGGGGTGACTTTATTCTGTTCGTTGCCTGTGCAGAATTTTTTTTTCACGGTATTGGTTCCATGAAAAGGGACATTTTGGCCATCCTTTCGTTCGACAATTGAATTTGAAGAGTAATCAGCCTTGGGCCAAATAGGTCAACCTGATATGAGCAGAAAAAGTACACAGCGGATAAAACCCACGTCATATGATGATTCGCTCACAATCACATTATCATTTCTCCACTCGTTTGCCAGGAATTGAGAATCGTGCTGATTTTGTAAGCAATTGTGGGGGGTTCTTATACTTGCTTGGCAAAAATGGCAACCAGCCATAACCTCCGAATACAATAATAATAATAATACAATAATGACGAGGCTGAGTAAAGCTGACAATATATGAAACCCACCCTGATGGATGCGCTGAGTCTGTCACGCGAAAAAAAGTTGCCCACATGTGTCATCATATTGAAAGTAGTGCTCAGTGCTGAGCAAAGAACTGCAACCATTGGAAGTGCTTCTAACCCCATTTTGGAGAGTCTATTCAGCTGTACGGCTGACTGTTTGTTCATCTCGATGCTGCTACACACGTGCCTAACAAAGCCTTTTTTCACAATCAGTCGTTGTCTAGCCGCACACACACAAAAGTTGCTCTGGAGAGAACTAGGAAGGGAGTGATGGCAGATAAGGCATTGTCATAATCAAAACGGAAACTTTTTCTGATACGTGTAGAGAGTAGTTTTCCTTCTTATTTCCCCTTTCTTCTCGAGAATGTCAATTGCAGATGCAACCCATATATCCATTTTTGGGTATTGACTGAGAAAGGAGTACAATGCCCTTATGCAGTGCATTCATAAATACACCACCAATAGGGTTATAAGGGGAAGAAAGAAGTATTACTGAGACCAGGGATTAAATGCAGTCGCAAAAGAGCTATTGATGATGAAGAAGAAATGAGTAGAGAGGGAGGCAATGTTTGTTTGCGGCGTACTCCGTCAAAAATGTAGTAGAATGTGACTCCATTTTGCAGACTGCCTGGAGGGCATTAACAGAGTCTCACTTTCAAGCAGCGCAAAAAGGCTGCTTTAAAAAAAGAAATCTGAGGGTATTGTGTGCTACATTGCGATGAAAAGAATTAGGAGAGGAGACGAGAACCCTGTCTTTTGCAAGTCTTCTTGAATAAGCACGGTGAAAAAGAACTCTTGTAACCAAAGTATTGGAGGTATGTTTAGAACGCTAAAATAAAATTAAGCAGAAGCCATAGGAGCCAATATTATACCTGACAGGCATGGGAGTCTTCCTATTCTGTCTCTCTTTCCCTTTTCACCCTCGCTATTTTTACTATTTTCCGGTGACTAATTTCCTCGACGCACACAAGCAAGGGTTCCGCATGAATTAAACCCGTGTTGACATGACCTGTTTACAAGCTGCAGCCGGGCCATTATAATATTCTTATCAGCAATTATGCCCCATTTCCCTGGTGAACCCTTTTCCTTCCCCCAGGACACAATAAAACTGCAAGCAAGCTTTAAACGGTTTTTAAATGTGACCTTGCTTCCTGGTTGTTGCATTTACAAAATGTAGGTCGGTATAGGGTCAGAAATAAGGGGATTTAGGTTGTCATGCGGTACAAGGAAATCCTGTATGCCAATGTCCATTTCTAATAGTAGCTAGTTGTGTGTAACCATGCAATGACAGCTCTATTGGGAGGTTGAAAATGAAGGAGGGGAGAGAGAATGGGAAATTGAGAGGGTTGAAGAGGAAGAGGAAGACTCTTATTCGGTGTTTAAATATGCATGCTTTCTCTCTCTTCCCCTTTCTTCTTCTATTCAGCCAATGCCTCACTGACATTAGTCGTACATTTGCAGAAATTGGATTACGACAAGAAGGAGGAGAAAGGGGGCCTTCCTTGCTGCTGCTTCTTCGTATATTCAGAAAACTCCCTCGGCGATCCCTCTATATCGTTTAGTGGCTTAGTTGAATGGCAGTAAGCATGAAGCAATATCGCGACTGCTGCTGCTGCTGGAAAGAGAAGAAATGTCTCTCCGTTCCGTCTTCTCCCCAGAGAACACAAGAAGACAGAAGGAAGAAGGAGAAATAATATAAACTGGAGAAATCCCCAAAACGACGCCTCGCGTGATGTACAAAATCATGATATCTCCTGCTCCTAAATGTACTTCTTCATCTCGCTCTCATAGTGCATAAACTATAGAACTCTTTTTCCACACACTGTACATCAATCTGTACCCCCTAAACTTCTGGGTTAATTTAAAGGGGGTTGAAAGAAGCAAAAGACGGGGTTTCATCGTCAAAGTAGAATATATTGGTTTACTGAGCAAGACAAGTTGAAGGCAATTAGTTCCCTCTTCCTCTCTAGCCCCACTGTGGGCTGTAAAAGAAACTTGATGAAGAAAAGGGGTTAGAAACCAACCCTCCGTTTTTGTCCTACTCCTACTCTTTTAAAGCTATAGAGAGAGACAAAAAGAAATTATTCTGCGTCTGTTTAAAATGGGAAATGAAGAGTTAATGGAGCCGTTGTAGCGAGGAGAATTTTCTGGAAGAAATCCGCATTTCCATATCTCCTTGAGAGTATAAAGAGTTATTACACGCTTATTTCGTACGAAGAAGCCCTTGAGGCACGAGAACGCGAGATCAGGGTCGAGCAGAGGTGTCCACAAGGAGTATTACATATTATGGTCTTTGGAAGGTATCCCGACCCCTGTGCCCATCTATGCGCCTCCGTTTTCATCCTCATCATGATAAATGGCGAACGACAGACGCCACACTGCGAGAGAGAATATGAGAGGAAGGCCTTTTGCTCATACTGAAGGTTAATAGACATACCTTTATTCGGTTAATAGACACGGGAGAGGGTACAATTATCACGATACCTTACAACCGGATAATGATTTGCCAGGGGCCGTCTTTTTCTCCATTCGCTTTATCCCCGAGAGAGACTTTTAACAAAAAGCCACGCTACGCCTGATATGCGTACGGAATACCCGGACCTGCTACTTTTTGCAAGCTCAGACCTGACAAATAAAAACAGGAAATCCCCCATGATATATACAGACTTGGCACATAGTGCCGAGCTTACTTCTCCTCTCAGCAGGCCCTCCTTTATCATATTCATGGCAAAAAGCCTTTCAAAAGGTAAAACAACCTTGAAACCATCGCCCATATTGAACGGGTTCTAATCCTACTTCCGTCTCCATTCAATTTGACAGGCGACTGGTTTTCCCCCTTCTTATATATTTATATTCCCCAGCCGTTCAGATGTGAGCAGCGACACTTTCGGGCTCAGTCATCGATCATGTGAACCAGGTTCTTGGAAGGCCAAAAAGGGTATCTCAGAATGATAATAATGACAACAACAACTCGTTATAGTGTTATTTCTATTATCGTAATGCGCTATCATCTGTTTTGTCTGCCAAGCCTTTTCTCTTTTCTTTTCGCTCTTTCTCAGTCCTATTCTCTCCGTCTGATTGTGATTAGACGCGCCGCCGTCGCCCGGCTATTTCAGGGTTGACAGATGCATTGAAGCCTAGCGCTATGTTGCTCTAAAGCCTATGTCTCATTGCCATGTATTTTAGACATTGTGGCATCCCTGACGTGTCCTCCATCTTCATTCATTCAACCTTTTGTGCCCAAGTACAAGCGTATTAGACCCGTGAAAGCAAGAGAGTAGTAAGAGCAGCATGCTGAGTAAGAATAAGGCCTGTTCTCACTTCCGCCTATTTGCATGACACTGGCAAACTACTCCTCTCCAGCTGAGGTGCTAATTCCTCCTCCGTCGCCTGCTATGGAAATGAGAAGAAGAAGGAAAAGCTCATTTTACACACTTTCTTTGAAGCGGACAGTGACCCAATTTCGCCATCGGGTGTCCCATTTGCAAAACGACGAGAGTTTGTGCATGTCCGTGATGACATTATTATCGTTAGCTTCTCTCTTGCTCTACAAACAAGGAGGAGGCGAGCTCATGATGATGGCTTCGAAACACGGCGCGGTCACTAAAGACGCCTTCCAGAACTTCTTTTGCATGAAGGCGGCAAAGTTGAAAAATAAATAAATACAAGGAACGAGGCTGTTGCTTTTTTTCTTTACTTTTCATGGGAAAGAGCCACGAAGAAAAGAACGAAAAGAAGGTTGAAATGGGTTGAAGCCAAAACAAGGTAAAGAAAAAGAATAAGAAGCTCAGTGAAGGATATAAACGGAATTTATGGCTGCTTGAAGCACATTCCTGTATTTTCTGCATTCAGAAAGAAGAAGAAGAAAGCGGGAGATTGGAAGATATGAACGGAGTGCCATAACGAAACCGGAACAGACAGGGAAATACACTTTTATTCCCATTTTACTACCCCAACCCTGTTTATATGCCAAAAACTGTCACTGTTTCCAACTGCCGCCGCCACCCTTCTCTGTTTGACTTGGAAGCCGCAGCTAGGGCGGCACTCCCAAGAGAAAACAACTTTGAGACTCTCCTCTTTATTCTCCAAAGGTGCGAAGAGACAAAACACACGATACGAGCATGGGGAGGAGTGTATTATTATTACTTTTTGGCTGGGGCCAAATGCGTGGAATAGGATATTTAAATGTACATACATCGGCCAGACTGGGTGCTTGCAGGCTTTCTCTTTCTTTAAATCGCGCCTTGAATAATGATTCGCCCACGTTTTTAAAGCCTAGAAATGAATGAAAGGGGTGTTTTCAGCCTTTTTGAGAGCGATAGGTCCATTACTTATACACGACTGCTAGCAAGAGCGTGATTGGGGGTGGTAGGGATGCCATATTTTATTATTCCATGTAGGAGGCTCCAATTAGTTAACTTTGTATACTTTTTAAACAAACCTTTCAATATGTCAACCCTTGTGATGAAAAAGTGGAGGAAACGGAGATTAATGGTTCAATGTGGTTAAAATACCCTCGATAAATAATAATATAATAATGTATGCTTCTCAGATGGGATAATATACGCTCTTAAAGGGGTTAAATGCTGAGGAGTAGAAATGCTCGTAATGGTATTAAGACAGGGAATAAGTAGGAGAGAACTAACGTTGTTGAGTGAATTATGGGTTTACATGCGATTTGGTTGGACAAGCCCACGTCTTAGTTTCTTATTGCACTTTAGCATGCATGAGATGGTGATTTAATATTAAAAGGGTCATTAGAGAAACGGAGCGAAGTTGTCCATTAATGTATTGCTACAACAGGTCGTCTCCAGGTTTTTTTCAATATTGTGGCTTTTCCCCTTTCTAACCTCATTTTCTTCCTCTTTTCTTCCCAACAAAAGTCGAACTTGAAACTTTTTGGCTACGTTAGCAATTTTGGGCCTTCTTCTTCTTCTTCTTCTTCTTCTTCTTCTTCTTCTTCTTCTTCTTCTTCTTCTTTTCTTCCTTTCTCAATTTTAGGCTCTCTTTCTTTTCTATTTGCTGCTAGTGCTGCTGCACACAACAAGGACAAAAATAAGCTGAGAGAAAGGATGTCTTTATTGAGTTCTAATATCAACTCAGCTTTCTTTTATAAAATGAACTTTTTCCAGTTAAAATTTTGTTTTTCACATGTAAACACACATTAACAAACTATTGTGTTGCATCTTTGTGCAGAATCGAAATACATAATAGAGATAAAACTAAAATTAAACATTAACAAAACCTAACGTGGCCGTGACAACATTGATTTATATCAAAAAGTCAACTTTTCTCTCATTTTCTTCGTCGTCGTCTTTCTGGTGATTTCCCTTTCCCCCATTTTTATTGATCTCCTTCCAAAGTTTTATTGCCATCGTCGGTTTTCTTTCCTTCCCCATTTGAACAATAAAATTGGGAGAAATGAGGAACTGAAAGTCACAGGGATCGATATCCCCCGTCTTCATTAAGGCAGCTGCCGAATCATTTATCTTCATTTTATGAACAAGAAACAGCAAGTTTGCGTCTTTAACGCACGTTAATTCATCATATGCACATGAGAAAGCCATATTCAATTACGGAGGAGAAGACGAAAAACGCGTTGCAACAGTTGACGTCGTTGTAAAATAGGGTCCCAGCTGAATATAATAATAGACCAATAATACGTGTGTCGTCGTCTTATACACCAGATGACATGTTTATTATACACGCGATGGAAGTAAATCAGTGAACCACCACGACCTCCATTTTATATAACAGTCTCCCAGCCTATTAGCAAGTCTCAAATGAACTTTTCCTTTGTTGCAGTCAATGATGTTAAAATAGAGATGGAGGAAGAAGAAAAGTGCACACGCTAGTGAGACGTGAGACCCTCATCAAGACCCTTCTTATTGGTTCCGCTCTGACCGGATTAATTCCCTTTCAACTTCTATTTGACTAGCTCTCTCCCACTGCAGTCTAGACTTCATAGCAATACCATCATCATGCAGCCATGTCGGGCAAAAGTAGAATTGACCTGAGATCCGTTCTCCAACTCTTCAACAAAGCTAATACTACTCATCCTTCTCCTTCCTTTCACCTCCTTAGCCACAGAAGAAGAAGATCTTTGCAAACAGATCCTTTGTCTACATTTCAGTGAGTGATCTCACCTTCTAGTGGGTGGTGCAAACACTCAAACGCGCACACGACAGACAGACAATGGAGTCGATAGAACTGACAGCTTGAAAATTACCTCCCTCTAAAGAGGGGCAGAAGACGCCGGGGTTCGGCAGAGGGAAGAAGATAGACTGGGGATCTTTATAGAATATTGTCTTGTTTCCATATTTCATACGACTCACAAAACCTTGCCTTGTAATTGTTCCCAAAGCTCTATTGAAATTGAAGAGCAAGCGTAAATAGTATTGATTTTATATCTGTTTGCCATTCTGTTATTGACTCCATGTACTTTTACAATACCTTGATTTGATCCCCTCTCTTCTTGTTTTCAGGTAAGAAATTCCGCCTAAGAAAAGGAAAGCAGCTCTTCTTCTCCTCTGTTTTTTGGCATCACCGGAAATCACGAAAAGAGACTCGGTTTTTTTCCACGGTAAAAAGTTCTGCCACCGCCGGAAGTGGAGAAGAAAGAAGGAAGAAAGTAAGACACATCGGTAGAACCAGGTTCTCTTATTCGTACTACGGCTATACTACTACCCGATATACACAGACGGGGTTAAGAGCAAAAAGTATAGACACCCCTTTTTATTTACCTCTTTTTTACCCCCCTGAGCCACTTAAGACAGTGAGCAAGCAAAAAATACTCGTTCAGGGAGGAAGTAAAGCAATCGTCGTACAATGTTAACGTCTTTGCAAGAAGTCAGAGCAGTGCCAGCAAGTATTATATAGACTCATCCTTGTATTCAGCACTGCCTGCATTGAGAAACAGGATTATTATTATTATATTGCCTTGGTTGTTTCGCGGTCGTTCCAGTTTCCCCTGATTATTTTTTGGCTTCTTTGTTTTCTTCTTCTCCCTGGTCCGAATGACTGACTGCCGCTGAAAAGATTCTTCTTCTCCTTCCCTCCCTCGTAAAGAACCATTTATGCCACCGAAAGTTTTTGTGCCGCGCTCTAAGCTTCCAAACTACCCCATGAACGTAGCAGTGGTTTTGTAGTCTATATATTGAGGGGAAGAAGGGTAACTTCTAATGCGCTTTTTATTCCTCTCCCGACATATAAAAAGACCTCCTTGTGTCTCTCCTAAATAAAAAGAAAGAAGAAGAAGTTTTCTTTCTGCTTTAGCATTCCGGTACATTCCCGAGTCATAAATAAATGAGGCTCTCTCAGCTTTAAAGAGGGAGAGGAGGAGAGGCTGCTTCTGGCTGCTATGATATACCCTTCTTGTGTGCGTGTCCTCCGTACTAGCTATAATACAGTGCAGTGATAGTTTGTGCTTGAACTGTGACAAAAGACGGGAAATGACATCCAATTTCTTTTTCTCAAAAGAGAGGCCTTAATGACAGTTGGCAAAATGGAGACCAGACCTCTCGGAAAGAGAGATATTAATACAATGATGTCACTTCCCCCGAACAGACAAATGAATTTCGTCCCCTCACACACACATGACATGAACAGAAATGAGCCGCCACATGTCTGGCCGTTGCAATGTTCTTGTCGGAGTTGCTTGACCTCTCTCTCCGGTTTATACCACGTTTTACAATGATATCAAGCTTTTCTCTTCCCCTCGTCGTTCCTACTTCAAAAAGCTTGTAATGGGATCATATTCTTTGCGTGGCCACTTTAAAAACGGATTCAGGAGATACAGCAAACATGAAATCTGCTTCTTAGGGATTTTGTTCTTCTTCGTGTACAGCAGGGATCAACACGATGAGGTCAAGATACGCAAAAGAAAGGCAATTAATGCTAATTAAGGGCGTTGCCAGGGCATGCTTCACTTCGCCATTCGTTCCGCTAGATTGCCATACACACAAAAAGGGTTAATTGTTGTCGGTTAATGAGGTGAGGAGAGGCAAAAAAAGTTTTAGTTGGGCTGAAAAAGCGCCATCTTTAAGGACAATAGGGGACACTCCTCCTTAACCTCTTTGTGGAGGACCGCCTTGTTTTTGTGTCTTTTGTAAGCCATGCGTTTGCACCCTCGTCAAAAGATCTTCAAAGGGGGAATTTTAGGAGGGAGAAAAAGGACCCTATTTCTTGCACAGAGATCACAAAAGAGCAGTTTTTGTTTAAACCTTGTCGGGGTGGCATTCTCCTGTCTGCTGTACTTCTTGGATGTGCGCGGCCTTCAACCTTCTCTGATTGACGGCCGCTGTTGTTATTGTTATTCTGCAACTGATCCGCGCGTGGCATGATTATTTATCCATTGGCAAAACACCCAGAGAGAGAGAAACAAATACCCTGCTGCTGCTGATAATAATAATAACATTGTGCAAAATGCAAACGTGTGAGGGAAGGGGAGCTCAGCATGTAATAGTCATAAGGATAAGAATAATAATCGCATAACAAACGGGAGGTGAAACTGGGTCAGTGGTGCGTTTTTCACTAAGCTACAGTTTCAGTTTTCTGCACCATACCATTATATTCTGTGGGCGGACGCAGCTTACGGGTCATGATCTCTGCTGCTCACTCTTGCTTTCTTCGTAATGCAAGCTGCAACTATCGCACGTACTACTTCCGATGGCTCATGTAGCAGGACTCAGCATTAGGAGAATTGGATTAGGACATGAAGCTCTCATCACGAAGAGAGAGAGAGAGAGAGAGAGAGAGAGAGAGAGAGAGAGAGAGAGAAGCTAATCTGACCCTATTTGAGGGTTAAGGCCGAATAATTTACCAAACTCAAATCTGTAGACTGGATTAACAACTAATATCTGGAACACGACCTCGTTTCTTCATATCATTGCCACGGTGGTGACCTCCAACAGGCAGTTTCTTGGCTAACTCAATTTTTCACTCTCTCATTTCAAAGGAGGAAGAAAGAGCAACAACTTTTTTTCATACCATGAGAAGTAAGAGCAAAGTCAAAGTGTGAGTACATTTGCCTCTCTCTATAGGAGCTAACAAGATTGAGTGCTTCTACTACCCATTTTAAACCTTAGCCATGTGCCCCCTTCAACCTTTTCTGTGTATTATAAGAAGGGGCCCCCAAAGCAAAATCCAGCCACTCTCACTTCCCCACTTTTTACACCAAAAAGTGGGGAGAAAACTGCTAACCTAGATTCATAAAACTTTCCCGTATTTTATCAGCTACTTTATACATATTTTTGCCATGAGGTTTCTTCTTCCTTTCACCTCCTTTCCATTCTCCTCCTCTCTCAGCAGCTTTCTTCTTCTTCTTCATTCTTCTGATGCAAAGCTACAACCAACACATAACGATGAGATTAAACAGTGGCTTGAGGAGCGGAAGAAATCTCACTTTGCCACCCTCTATACTCCATAGTGAAGAAAGATGTAATTCCCATGACGCCACCTCCGCCACCCTTTTCTTCTCACACCCACCGTAGTCATAACCGGAACACTTTTTCGCATGATCCGAGCAGATTAAGTTTTCTTTAAGGCGTGAACGTCAAATTTACGCACCCTTTTTCTTCTGTCTGACTGGCTGAGTGTGCTACAATGAGGTTTCCTTTCTTTTTCTTTCCTTCCTGGCTGCTCATCATCATCACCTGCCCAAGAAGCAATTGTCCGCAGATAGTCCAATAACATGCATCTCTCGAGGGTGTTTTGCAGTGGCTGCGTTGGATACCTCGGGCGCAGTCAACCCTACTGCGTTTGCTGCAATCTCTGCAGGCAAGCTGATTGGAATTATTGTATTGACTCTTGTTCCTGGTTGTACTGCCGGCAGGGGAGCCATAAAACCCTCCACCATGTCATTATTATTACTCATATATTCAAGAAGTGACAAAGGGAGCATTATTTTGATTGCAAATCGGTTTTTGTGCTTACACTTTTTTCCTGCTCTTCAGCAG
Organism: Tisbe holothuriae; assembly: GCA_900659605.1. Classification (NCBI taxonomy): domain Eukaryota; kingdom Metazoa; phylum Arthropoda; class Copepoda; order Harpacticoida; family Tisbidae; genus Tisbe; species Tisbe holothuriae. The sequence continues at coordinate 19,970 of LR139786.1, forward strand.
CAGTCCCATGGGAGATGGAGACCTACATTCGGCGTTGTTGATCCTCAAAAGCTGTAAAATTGGAAGAAACTTCCTTTGCATTTTTAATCATTCTTCATGGCGTTTAGAAGGGAAAACAGGGTTAAACCTTCTAGCATTGTGGTTAGCTTCCCCCTCCTCCTCTCCTTTTAATTCTACTTACCCTAACCACCTAGACGAAAATGAGTAAGAAAGTTTCTAGTGGGTGGGTGCAACTCAGTTTAGAAACTCTATTACTATTTCTACGTACGCTACTACGTGTGTGACTGAGCACAAAAAGTTTATCATCATCAGCTGAGTGGTTAAGGAGGAGTTGAAGGTGGCTTTGGGGGTTGAAAAGGGGGGCTGACGACGACGACTCAGGGTTGGGTAATTGCAGTGCAAACGAAAATGGCTTCAGTCATTCGTCAACTCATGGCCTCTCTCTCTCCCTTTCTCCTGTTCTCTCTCACACAGACTTTTGCATGTTTGGCACTCTCTCTTTTAGTTTTTTACTCCAAATACATTAATTCTTTTCCCCTGCTAGTGCCATATTTTCCCCTCCATGGCTTGAGAAAGAGCGAAGGGTGGCTGTTGGCTTTTGACATCTTTCTGACTTTTATTTTGACTTTTTCCAAATATGTTTGCTGGGGGCGCCAAATGTAAGGGTGATAAAACGCTTCTGGGATGAAAGAGAAAACGCATATTTTCACATTATTGCATGGAGAGGAAAGTTTCCCATTTGATTTCCACCCTTGGAATAATAATCGTCGTCGTCCCGAGAACGAATGTCAGTCAGGGGTTGAGAAAACTGTTGGAAACACATTTGAAATTATCGTGAGGGCGTGAGGGGAATAATTAGCGACAGTACTTGGAAAGAAGGGTAGCACTCAAAGTTTCATTTAGTACAGGGAAGGGGAAAGTTTCAAAGTGACATATCAAATGGAAACATGTTGAATACAACTTTAAGTTCGATATTCCGTTTTTTGCCACCGTTGTTGATACATTAATGTATAACGAATCCACTCGCTAATGATCCATTCTAATTAACCTTTACGCACTGTCGAATCCATTTGCAAATGAATAATGGGATTTCCACTCGCAGGCGTGACCTTGCAAAAATAGGGCTTGGGCGCCTTCCTCGTTTGGAACAAGTTTAATGCCACGTTGCCACGGCAGCAGGTCAAGAGAAGAAGAAGAACTGCATTATGCAAAGGTTACATTCAAGCCTCTGGTGAATGGAGAAGGAACAGTCTTTGGTAGTCCCATGGGTCCACTTGACACCTTTTCCTCTCTCTCTCCCGTCTAATCGCGTTTACAGTGGCAAAAACTGGGTTTATGACAACCGGTGGGAGAAGGAATCGTATTTGCATGGACCGAATAGTAGCAATGCTAATGTTAGCTGTAGTAGAGGAGGGGTCTCAACTCTCAAGGGCATTTATATTTGTTTGCAGAAGACCTACTGTTACTTCTTGAATGGGACTTGAACATTTATGGTCATGAATACTGGGCCTACTCCTTGATCTTCTTTTAATAACGAACAGCTATCCAGGAAGCTGAACTAAATACTTCCGCGTCCTAGTCTGTATCATTCCTACCCTTGAATCCTTGTAGTAAAAAGACGGCTTTAACACGCAATACAGGGATCAACTGGTGCCTCAAAATAGATTAACACTCAGTTCTTAATCGCTGCTACCGCAGGGTTCCTTGTACGCACGTATGTTATTATATTCTGCCGTGTTAATGTATGTGCATGTCTAACATTGGCTCTATAACTAGCATAATAGACACAAGAAAGGCTTCTTCTTCTCCTTAGAGACCCTGGGATGGGTTTAAAGATGGATGGTAAACCGTGGCTTGCTTCGACAGGAGTCATTATAGGCTGAAAAGAAGAAGAAAAAGAAGCTCCTTATTCCATGCACGAAATCTCTCCCTTTGTTTAAGTGCAAGGAGAGCAGCCTTACGGATATATATTAGCTAGTTTATGACCTTCCTTTACCCATCTGTAGAGGGCCTTTTTTCAAGTTATAGGCCTCAAACTTCCTTTTTCTTGACTGAAGAGGAGAGACCAGTCTGGCAAGTGCTCAAGAAAGAAGAAGAAGAAGTAGCTCATTTTCTGAAACCCCGGAAAGTAATAAAATCCGGTCTGCTGGCTTTTTAACACACTCTCTCTCTCAAGGAGAATGAAAGCTCTCTGCTATTTTGAATGTGCGGTGCACAGTAAAAAGTGTCTAGTGCTGGTCTTGCAACTTCAAAATGAAAAAGTAGAAGATAGCGCCAGACGGGAAAGAAGAAGGCAAACAAAGAACGATCATTCTCGTTTTATGTTACGCATTCGTATAATCTTTCATTCCGCCACCAAATGGGAGTTTGGAACTTTTTTCGAATCGAAGGTGATCGTAAAAATCCCTTCTTTCCAGGGCCTCAATATAAGACTTGTTGGAGATAGCAAACGCGGACTCTTTTTTGCCATGTACTAGCCAAATATTGAAAAAATAGAGCGTCAGAAAAGTAACAGAACGCAGCTGTCAAATTGGAGCAAACAACACTCGAGGAAAAGAAGAGAACTTGAGACCTACATTCAAACACTCCATCAATTATTCATCGAGGTTTCAACGCCGTTTTTTGCATTCCATCGGTTTTACATTTCTTGTCAGCAGACTTTTCCTCGCAAAAAAAACAAAGCTGGCCTTATTCTGCTAATGAATCTCTTTGAAAGCTCACTATTTTATCCGAAGGATTTCAACAGGGCTGCCACTCTGCCCTCAGCTTGAGATTCCTTTCTCTGGCCAGCAGACTCTATCTGGTGGGTGAGCTTGTGCCTGCCAGACAAAGAGTTATTGGCCTGGATTTAAAAGTCATCACGGCCTAGAGCACAACTTTCCACCCATGTTCATACATGTCCTTGGTATTCCAGGACTTTTACACGATTCCCCTTAACCATACATGTCTACAAAGAAGTCTCTCTCTCTCTCACCCATACACATTATGCTTTAAAGGTTGTTGCTCTGAGGTGGCACAAAATGACAAATTGTGCTAGGTGGCCACCGAGGAAAGGCCCATTTTCGTGCCTTTTAAGGGGGTCGTTGGCTGGCTGGATGCCGAGGAAGCAAAGCACTCAAAAATATGGTGGTGGTAGTCAGTCTGAGATTGCTTCAGCTCAGCGATGCAATAAGGAGAAGAAGGACTTCTTTGTAAATGCATGCAGATATTGGGAGCTGAGTGGCCTCCGGGGGCAAAAAGGGGGATTTTCTTTATAGGAGAATAATGTACCAGGCCTGCTCTATGTCTGTCTGTCGCTCTGTCTGCATCGAAGCTATAAATTTGCTCAAAGTGCGAATAAAAGGATTCGATTCATTGTCTCTTCTCGTACACTCTGAGGAAGAAAAAGAACTGCTTATCTAATTCGCCGAGTTCATAAATTTTCCGTTTCTTTGCGTACACACAAAAGGACATTCGGTTAAAACCCAGATTATATGAGTATACAGAGCCTTGGTTAAAACCGACGAGAAACGATGCTTAAAGGCTGCAATGCCGTACTACGATTGGCAAAATAGAGTAATCCTGTGACAAATGTCTTTTCAAAGAAAACACTCCATGATTTCTTTGAAGATTTGTCTAATAATTTTTTTCTTCTGAAATTAGAACAATTTATATGATTGAGTCTGCCAGTGACATTCATCTGCAGTTGAAAATCAATTGTTCTTTTCGAATTTCTTATGAAATGAGACAGACATTTGTGTTTCTGTTCAATATTCTTCTTGAGTCTCTTCTGAAATGAGATTTGTGCTAATTTTTTCGATAATTACACTTTATCTCTATTCAATTTTTCTTCTGAGACACCTTTTGGTTACGCGTGCGTGTGCCAAATACGGCTGAGAGAATTCCTCCCAGGGGAATATTCTTATCCAGAAAGAAGTAATTTCGATGGAGAGAGACCGGGACGGGAGAGACATTTCTTTTATTTCAATTTCCTCTTCCTACACTTTCCGTCTCAATAATCCAGCTGATTTTTTGTATTCCGACAGCAACTTCTCTCCGAGTTTTCCCACCCTGTAATTGTTTGAGGGGATCGAACTTCTTCCCTATTTTGTGTGGGTGTGACAGGGTGAGGCTGTCCCAAGGGACTGCAGTCGGATGAGACGAAGAAAAAGAAAACGTTCATGAGAAGGACGGTCGATCTGAGTTTTAGAGGGGATGAAGGATAATTTTTTCTGTCTGAGACACAACAGATATAGATAGATAACTAACGAAAAATCATGCTCCAGGATTATTTTCGTCGTATTTTCCAAACTCCATGAAATCCAATGTTCAAAGAGCAGCATTAGATTAAAATGGTCTTTTTTGCTTCCTTCTCCCGCTTTGACATTGGCATCCTGGAAGTCTAGACGCTGACAAC
>LR139787.1:0-24384 GCA_900659605.1 Tisbe holothuriae
ATAGGGAACGGTTTCTACAGCTTTGTAAGGCCATGAAGGACCTCCTGTATGTCCTCTCAGTGCTGTTTACTTTAAGGGCTCTCCCACACTAGGACGATTGGGAGGAAAAATGCAGGTAAACTGCCGGAAAACTTCCAGAAAACTACCAGAAAACTTCTTCTTTCCTTCTTCCCTTTTTGCACACACTGCCCAGCTTGCTGGAAAAGGGAGGAAAACTACAGGAAAATTGCAAGAATACTGCAAGAAAACTACAAGAAAACTTCTTGGAGAGAGGAAGTAACCGTTGTCCGGTAGTTTTCTTGCAGTTTTCCTCCAAATTGTCCTGGAGTAGGAGACCCCTAACTTAAAAAAGTATTTCAAAGTCACAATATTTATTGATTCAGTTATATTTAAAACTTTAAGCTTAAAGTTTTAAATATAACTGAATTAATTTTGTCATATCCCTTATAGACACTTAGTGATATGACAAAATTATTTACTAATGAAATGATGTTACGTACAATGTTATGTACAATCATGCATAATATTATGTTATGTACAAAGTTACTTACATTGCAATGTTACATTGCAATGTTACGTACAATGTTACGTACAACATATTTTTTGTAAATTTACCGACGAGATGAAATTAACCAATAAACATTACGCAAAAAAATCAAATGTTCGGGACTGGCTGTATGATAATAGTGAAAGTAAATTTTTTTCGACTCCGACCAAGGACGTTTAAGTAATAAGGATTGGAGAATTATACTCCTCAGTCCTGTAGTAATTTTGATTGCTGCATATTTTAGCCTGGTCAGGTCTCGTGAGAAGTGAGAGCTTCTTTCCGCGGATTCCTTCATAGATGCATTTGAATTCGTACTTCTATGCCTAGGCAACATCAAGGAAAGTAATAAAAGCACCCTCCCAACGCCTCTTAAGTAATAAAAGTGCCCTCCTTAGTAAAGTGAAAATGAAAGGGGAGGAGATGAGTAAAAGATGCGGTGAAATTTTGTCACCAGTCATATCTCCAATCCTTATAACTTAAACATCCTTGGCTCTAACCAAAGTAATGGTAGGAAGATAGGGTCTAAGGCAACGTGGTTTCACCTCTACAGGAACATGGCTGTAGCTAAGTGAATCCGGATAAATGAACGTGTAAGACTTGTGACTGTGTTGACGAGAACCTCTGTATTAATCTTCCAGGAACTTACGAGAGTCCGACCTTTTGTAGCTTGGTTGGCCCACGCTTGTCGGCGTGCTCCAACCGAACCACAAACGGGTTTGCGAAGTCTCATTGCTACCCTGCATAGAATTTGCAACAGCATGTTGCAATAATGAATATGGCCGTACTTTACTACTGTATCTGATATAGTATAAGCTAGCCTCTAGCTTAGTAACTTCTCCAACACTAACTTGTAGTCTTCTAATATGCCCAAATTCGTGGGTACTCCTAGGCCTATTTTCTGTGATACTAGCTAGGGAATGCCTTTGTGGCATTGCAATGAACCTAAAAATTTAGTGCCCTTAATATATTGAGAGAGATGCATTACAAACATTCAAAAAACATACCTGATTTAATAAATAACCTCTGTTCTCTGGCTTATTCCATATCTGGACTGCTAAGGCTGTCCCATACATGGATGTAAGCACTGGATGCACATTGTCCGGTGGCGGCCAATCAAAATGAACGCCGGCATGCATTGGCCAATGAGAGTTGAGGAAAAGTGTGATGTTGCCACTGGTGGGAAGGTCTCCAAACATACGATCAGCGTATATAAAATTACTGAGGTAGGGAAGCTGCTGAATGCCTGCAATATATACCATAAAATATCATTTAAATATGGAAGCTCAACTTGGCTGTCCAAATGATAAGAGTTTTCTAGCCAATATTGTAACTGTTCAGAATTGCCAACAAATACTTTTAATTAATATGTATTATGTAATACCCTGTTCCAATACAATAATAGTACATAAAAGATAGAGGACTCTTTTGAATTCTTACTTCAAGCTCCTTATGTAATTAGAACGAACAAATTTGGCACCTTTTGCTTCTGATCATTTTGACAGCCGAACTGTATTCTGTATAAGTTTATCAAGGCTTTGTATTTTTTCTTAAACATTAACAATATTACACATTCAGGTAAATCGTAGAAGCACTAGAAACTTAACTTAAATGATATAAAAAGTTTAAATACCTGGTAATGACTGCATATTGTTTCCCAGGTTGTGGTTGTCATTAAAACTGAGTGCGCCATAATAATGAGTTATGTTGTTGTGCCAAATTTTGGGGCAGTTCTTAACATGTAAATACTCCCGGAATGATACTGTGAACTGAAAGGTTCCACGCCTATAATGCAATACACAACAAATATATATGTCTATATATTGAAAGTTTCAGTTAATGAACTTGTCTGCAGTCCAAATTTAATTAAAACAATTATATATCACTCATAAACATATATTTTAAGCATAAAATGTTATTCAAAAGGATGTTATGAATGATTTTGGCTACCAGAAAATTCCGTCCTTTTTTCCTCATTTTGGATTTCATTTTACAATGATCTGGGAAAAACCCAGTGGTATTGAATGTATCCGTATTTTAACACCAACTAGTGCATACACATATATTTATATAACATTTCCGTGCCTTAAAAAAGATGTTCACTACATAGCAAGTTGATAGGAGTCTTTATAAGGCATTAAAGGAGATATGCAATTTTCTAATCCGGAGTTGTAAAAACACTCAGTCTGTAGTCTAGAGAGTTCCTAATAATTCCCTATCACTGGCGCCACCTAACGTGAAAAGTTGTCATCCTTTATTTATTTCAGTTTTTTTGCGGCTATCTCTTCTAGGCTACTACATTCCGTAGGAACATTATTTTTTGTGACGTTCACAGAGGGCGCCGCCAGGCTATACATCATTTGCTTGGACCTAGTTTCTTTTAGGTCATGCACATTTCAGTATGCCTGTAAGCATTCCAAATTAGGACCAACTATACATCAAGAGCTGTTTATCTTTCTGTAGCATTGCCGGGGAATGGAACCCACAACCAATCAGTGTTGTGTGCCCAAGCCTCGCGCTCTACCAATTGAGCTACTGCCCTTCTCTATTTTCAGTTAATATACCTGTAATACCCGTCATGGAACTTATTTGCCAACTCCTTAACTAGATCTGAATGACTTTCTTCAACCCTTTTGTAGCTCAAATCATTTGTTGTCAAAATATTGCATGGGCCTGAAGTAGCCAGTCCAGTTGAAATATCATATCTATGCAGTGGAAAACACTTTGATAGTATAAAACTGGATTTGTTTCTTTTAAATATTTTCCCTTAACTTGTGGAATTGCTTAAGTTCAAATTATTGCATAAACAAAGTATTCCAGTAATAATTCCCAAAATTGCAAAAGCTATTCTTCAGGATGATCAATCTAACTTTTACATAATAAATATCTACAAACTACTTAAAGATCTGCATTCAGTGCAATACTTCAGAATTGCCTCAAAACATTGCTGTACTAGAGCTGTGGCAAGAGTTCCAACAATACTGCTGTCTGCAGGTAACACTCAGTCTCAATCCATTCAGTCTTATATTGGAACTCTCACCTCAGCTCTGCTTCAGGGAGGTGTTGAGGGTCAATTGCAAGTTCTGCAGTGGTCGCGAGACTTTTCCTAGAGTGACTTTAGGGCATAACTTAACACTTATAGCTCAGTTAATATGAGAAGAAAACAAAATGGATCTCACCTGAGGTCAGCAAACCACCCTCCATAATTCCACAGAGCAAGAATAGCCACAACATCTGCCAGATGGTCTTCAAAGGTCAGACGGGACATGATTTTATTAAGCACATGGTAGCGAAGCCATGACTGGATCGGTTCAAGGTTTGCAGCAAGGTCCATGAGAACAGGCTGAGTAATATTGATAATTCCTTGAAAAGGCCCAGTTAATTAGAAATAGGAGTGTAAAATAATATCCATGATCCGTAGCCAGGGTAAGTTATATTAAAGTTTATGCAGTTTATAAAATACTTATTACTACATGAATATGAAATATTAACCCAACATTCTAATATTTTAAATTCACTGAAGAAATGCAACAAACTACATTTTTGGGTCAAAGTAAATGTAATTTGTAATTTTACAGTTTTTGGTTATACCAAAGCAGCCTAGAACTAAAGGTGGATCCAGGAAAATTAAGACAAGTTGCTTGAGTCAACCTCCCATACAATCATACCCTTGGTCATACCTAACCCTTCACTCTGGCGAACACATTCTTTTGTCCCACACATCATGTGCAAGTGTGGACAGTGTTCAACTACATTTTCAAGGTTTTCCACAATAGAGATTGGCATTGGAGCATTGTACATCCAAGCAGTGGTGACAGAGTAGGGACTGCACTCATCAATTGTCTCATGAAATTTCGCTGTTGAATTAATTTGGAGCTTCTTAAACTGAAAGACAGGCATATTGGTCTACATTGAAATATCAAACTCATCCTAACATTTGCACATCCATATTGAATTGGTACGTTTATAGCACATTTGGTAAAAATACACAAAATGCAATTATTAATGCAAATTTTTTCATATTAGCACTTCCATTACCACATAAATGGCCAAAGGGTACACTGAATTGTCTAATATTAGCTTATAACTCCCAATCCTTGGGTTAAGTCCCGTTGTTAACCATATACCCAAGAAAAATTTTAATGCAATACATTCTTCAATTATGTAGCACAAAATCAGAAGTATAATTTCTTATATGGCAAGAACCGCTCTTTCTTCAAGGAACATTTTTAGCTATATATTCCAGCAAAGTGCCAAACACCTTTTTTAGATCTCCTCAAACGTTGCTATTTTGAGTTGAGAAGCTATTATTTGGGACAGGCAACTATCAATTACATAAATATTTAATTATGACTAGTGCTTTAAACGGCAGTGAATACCTTAAAATCATTTTTGTCCTGCCTTTCCGGAGCATTTCCAATAATAGGTTTGACACTGGCTACAATATTGGCTACCATTATAACTGCTAGCACCATAATTAGTACACCCTGGAGTTGAGGGCCTAAAATAGACTTAGTGAGAGTAGGTAGAGGGTGACCGGTATATACCAACATATACACTCACCCAAGCATTGGGAAATTACATTAATTTTACAAGATTTACAATTACATTTGTTTGGAATAGTCAAGAATTACATCATTCTAAGAATTACAAAAACAAAGAACTACACCTAAATTACCCCAAGAATTACATTTTTCATGAACATTTTAAGAATTACTATGCAAATGTTATTCTTCAATATGCTTGCACTCACCCTGCTTTTTATTAGCAGAGACTCTTGAGTAGCAGTAGAAACCAGTTATAAACAGTGCCAGTCCCAGCCCTTGTTCAAAAGTTATGGTTTTGTGGAAGTATAATGAACTGCTAAACACAACAATAAGGCGCTTCATGAGGTTGAGTAGAGAGTGATGGATCACACTAATATGAGCAAGGATGTGCACAGATGCCAGATGGTAGCAGCAATGGAATAAGCTAAAGAGAAGGGGTTCATGAAACTTCTTATACTGACTACCAAAAATCGGTTTACTGCTCAAACAACATAACTAAGCTTTGTATTCTTAAGAATGTGCATCTGAAAAGGGAACAGTGCACTACTATACCATGGATTACTCTAACATATTGATTGAACCAGTCCTAAGTTCCGCACATTAGAAGCAGATTTCTAGTTGTTTGTAGGTGACCAAATTAGCTAGAATTTTTAATGCACCATTCTTGAGATTGTGTTAAAACCAAATTTCACAAATTTCTTACGTAAATTTTACTACAGTATTTTTAAAAATAACTAAATTATCAACTTTTTGTACATGTGACACCATAACATATTTTGTGACTAAGTCTGAAGCTCCTCTACATACCCTTGCTTTTAGCGGCCCTTGGCCAAGGATTTTCTATGTATGATATGTACACAATATGCACGCAACCTTTTTGTGTGCATTGCAATGAATACACAATAACAGAAACAATATGTGTACATTGCGGAATTTGGTCGCTGTGCTGATTATGTTGAGAAAGCTACTGAGTCTAGCTTCAATAATCTTACCATGCCATAGCTAATGGTTCCCAGTAGCTGCCCATGTAGTGTGTTTCAGAAGCAAAAATACATCGGTAAATACAAATAGGAGTGGTGTAGACCATTGACCAAAGTGATAGCACCACCAGAGCATCAATTTTTGATAGAGGAATCGCAGAGGCAGGGGTAGATTCCTTGTATTTTAGGATAATGTTGCGAATGGGGAAGCAGAGAGCAGATGTGAAGGCAAGAAAGGACCCTGGGACAGATTTATTATATAAAGTGATCATTCAAAATATTTATTGTCATATTATTGGCCCTAGGGATATTTACGTTACACATGGGGCTCTTTGTCCATCCCTCTGTGTTTGTTCATTATAAATAGCCAATCAGAGGCATGGAAAGGTTCAAATATTGGTGTGGGAATGAACTATTATTGGTTTTATTTTGAGATCTACAATACTCAATCAAAACGTCTAAATATGTGCATAAACCATGCATGGCGTTGGTATATGTTTCCAATAAGCATATACACATATAATATAAACATTTGGCTGATATTTTGACAAAAAATTAGATTGTAATTTATACTAAAATATAGAAAAAAAATTGACTGAAACTTGTGTCAGCCAGAATTTCAACAAATAAAGTAACCTCAGCTATGTGTATTGTGCAATCTTTGGACTGACCCAATATGGTGACTTCTGCTGAGGGAGCCTTCAGAAATAATATTGCTCCAATTACTGTTGCAATTAAGTACATTGATAAGGAAAACCAAGAGTTTTGACCTAAATGGAAAATAAAAATTACAGTGGCCCTATTTGGAAAAAAATACAGTGTCTCATTTGATTCGACCAAATATTTTAAACTACTATGAAGAACACAAATACGAGGGGCGTTCGGTTCAATATGCGAATTGGTCCAGAAATTGTGTTTGATGAACATATAAAGACCATATTAAGCCTAGTTCTAGTAATTTGGGTCTCCATAAATACATTGAAACCCAATACATTGCAAAAGGTTCCCCTCTATGATGTAAATGTGCTGTTTTAGTAGACCTTGCAACACTACCCCATCCAGAAAATGGAAATGTCAAAAATAGAGCCATGTCTTCAAATTAAGTTTTTGTTTTAATAAATTTATGAAACATAGCAATGATGCATATCAAAACATTGGTGCATTTCTGGAGCTTCATTTGGTACCTGATCCAGAGTGATATCTATCACTTAAGTGGGTACTTTAAAGCATATTCCCATTAGCTTACTGCTAATGTCTTGGCTTCAAACATGAACATTGTTTGATCAGGCTTACATCAAGAAATTCTTTTTTAATTCCCTTAAAGCATTTCAAAGCTGAGATGTGCTGTTTTAAAGCACAAATGAACATAAATAATTGCTTTTCCATGTGTTTCTATGCATGATCACTGGACGTTATATAGCCCTAGAAAAGTCATTATGGCAGTTTTGATCAATGCCATAAATTCAAACTGCAGTAAGTCATACTTGAAAACACCCAAATGGTCCATAATGGGTGTCAAAAGAAGCACACACTTCTGGGCAATGACTTAGGACTAGTAAAACATAAATTGCAATGTTCATATTTTGTTCAGGAGGAACATAAGATCCCTGGATGGGGTATCAAAAATAGCCCAATTTGAGGGACCAAAAATGCATATTTTACCATGCCTAGTAATTATGTTAAGGTGGTTTAGAACTGCAAATAGGTCATAGAAAAGCCATATAAAAAATGGCATGAATACATTCAACCACATTAATAATAAAGCAAAATTCGCATTTTGAACCAAACGCCCCTTGTTTAAGTTTAAATTTGTTCATGATAGAAATGCTGCCTTATAAGTGTGGCAAAGTAAGCCTAAGTGAAACTTGCAAAAATGATGAATCTTGGAGGGTTTATGGTATACTTGGAGTTTTAATCAGTTTATAGTACCAGCTTTCTGTGTTTGTTCCAATTTTTTGTGAAGAAATATTGCTGAGAGGATCAGTGCAAAGATTGGTTCCAATCCTTTTATCATCATTGTAGAGCTGGCTAATAGTTGACATAGAGCACCATTTGTTGTCTGAAAAGTAGAATAAGAGGTATTTGGGTGAAAGCCTGGCGTGGTGGAATGGTTATTGAGCGAGACTCCCATGCAAGGGGGCTGGGGTTCAAATCCTGGCCCCGGTGCTTGGGATTTTTCAAATACGTCAAAAAGCTGCCACACAAATTGCCCATGTGTGGCGCGCTATTGCAATGAACCTGAAAAGGCAGTTCCCAAAATAAATAAAAAGGGATGCATAGCAAATATTAAAAAGAGGTAATTGTATTTTTTGTATGCCATTATCACTCAGGATTCATATCAGGGCTGCCAAAAGATTGAAAAAGGCTATTTTTGCCCAGAAGTATAAAACAGTAAACAAGAATTTTACAACACTGTGCCAAGTGGTTTAAAATATCCCATTTTGCATTGATTTCTTTCTGTAGGGCATCTACACGGGAATGAAGTAAAGGATTATTTTTAGAATTTATTCTCTTGCTTTCTTTTTTAAAGTAAGGTAAAGTAAAGTAAAGTATGACTGCATTCTCTGCTTGGCCCGCCGGTAAAGAGGAGGACATAATTAATTATTTTTGCTGGAAAAGTATATATTTCTTGTGAAGAAATTAGTTATTGAGGCCATGTCTAAATTGGAATAAAAATGGAGAATATTTTTGGTATATAGTCCTCAAACAGTAGTGAAAAGGAGGAATACAATTCTTGCAGAGGACAATTATATTATTCCTCTCTTTTTGTTGGACCTCTGCAGCGCTGGTGGAAAAAAGGGAAGAATAATAGAAAATAAAAATATTCTTAGTTTTTTCCTAAGAGATACATTTTTTCCAGCGGAGGAGAACTAATTCTTTGGAGTCATTAACATGTATAATGAAGTAGGATTTATTCAGTAATTAATCCTTTTTTACATTATTCAACATCATCTCAGTGTAGATGACATATTTTTGGTCTCTCAAAATAGGTAAAAACAGGGTTGACAGGACGTTTCTTTGTGTTTGAAACCAAATCAATAATCATTTGTTGTAAAAATGGAGCCAAACTTGTACCAGGGGGGGGCAAATTTGGGACATGAAACTTTTCAAGAGCCAAAAAGGGAATTAGGTTCCCCAACCCTAAATTTCAATGAACTTTTTATTGCATTACTGTGTGTTTCAGGCTAAAGTGAGTTACAATCGAAAATAATTCTCTGTAAGAAAAACATTTTTTGTAAGATTTTTTTTGTAAAAAAGGAAAACTATTTTAGGCCCAAATGTTAAAATTTTCTAAAAAGCGATTTGGAACCAAATCACTATTTTTGACCTAAGCATTTCAAAACTTCTAAAATTGGATCAATTTGGCCCCAAATTTCCCAAATCTGGCAACACTGGGGGTTGTTTGTCCATCCCTCTATTTTCATTTTAATAGCAGCTACACGGATGTTGGGAAAAGTTAACATATTGGTGTCAGAACAAGCTATTATTAGGTCTATTTTTAGATATTCAATACTCAATAAAAACACCTAAATATGTACATAAGCCATGCATGGTCTTGGTATATGTTTCCAATATATATATTATAAAAATATGCGGTTGGTATATTTTGGCTGAAATTTAGGTTGAAATTTAGATAATTTTTAGTCTGAAATTTATGCTGAAACAGTTACTTGCGTCGGCTAGAATTTCAACAAGTACAGTAACCTCAGCAGCTATGTGTATTGGGAAACTAGGTTCACATTGTTCCAAATTGGTGGCACCCTTTTAAATTTCAAAAATATGTATGACATATTACCAGAGTTCCCAATGCATGTCCTATTCCTGCCAGCGCCCATGTTTGAGACACCCCAACCTGGAGCAGCTTCCTTACAGGGGTGGAGATCTTGCATTTACTTCTGAACAAGTACAGTATTGCCAAAACAGCTACATGTTGCATGAGGCTCAGTTCAGCAAAAAGAAGTACAGCCAAGGGAGAGTGAAGCAACAATGTTTTTGATGAGATAATAGCGCCTGAGCTGCAAATCCACCAGACCAACACTGACAGGCAAATATAAATATTATTATTTAGTTACACACTACATACTTAGCTTTTGCCATAGTGTTGTTTTTAACATAATATACACATAATCTGAAGGGGGACATGGTAGCAGTGATTGTGAGTCGCTTGTTGCAGGTTAAAATCCCCCTGCAGCGCTTGAAAGTTTCAAAATTGCTTCATGGTGTGTCTTGTGAATGAATCTGGTTAACACCAGGGATTATCCAGCAAGCAAAAACAATAACATATTTGGGGGACGTGGTAGCTGCAATGCTGGCCACTAATCTCATTTTTGCCCAACTTTGATTTTGCATCAAGTACCCAGAATTACAAAAAAATTGAAACAAATCAGGGGGATAACTGTTTTTACAGTTACTATTCTCTGATAAAATTTGCTTCTGTAGGAGTAGCCCCTCATTGCTTGTTTTTTTGGGATCAGCCCCCATTGTATTCTAGAATAAATATCACCAAACCCTTGTGCATTCTGTTCTAAGCCAACTATGGCTTCTTCTGTGGCTTGGCTTTTCAATTGTAGCAATGATAATACCTGCAGGAACTATTGATGCTCCAAGTCCAAAACATTTCAACATGTTATCAAGTATTGAGGATCTCAACATGGTCAATGACATGTTTAAATTCAAAAGGGAATGTTTCTCTTGCCTTTAAACATATGTATGATAAAACAAATGTCACTGCATGAAATAAAACATTTGCATTCACAGATACTCGAATTTGTCTGGGATGAGTCATACAGCGTTGGAAACAACATTGAAAAAGTTTAAATCTTGTTAAGTACATATTATGATGTTTATAAGCATACTGAATCAAAGATAATTAAATTATACACCTTTTGTATTTAAAGAGCATTACTGTTAGCTTAACATGATGAGCAGGACAATTTTATGTACCACCCTGGAAACAAATTCAACATCTTGCCCATTACACAACTAAACTACTAGTACTAGTCATCGGCCTCACCTGTGAGACTGTCTGGTACATCTGAGCATTAGATAGTAATACAAAAAGATTTTTTTACAACAATACTGGTAGTTTCCTAATTTATGAATAATTTTGCCACATCAAGTATATAGCATATGCAGACCTATTTTATGTTACTGGCCTGGGAAATGAGAACAGCGCAACAGATAGTGTTTCACCACATTGACATAACCCCTTGCCATCCAAATACAGTGAATGATATAATGTTATAATTTTTGCAAAAGTATACTTTGTTGAAAAACACAATGTTTTACATAAAATAACTTTTTTGAAAGGAGCACCTTCATAGAATTTTAGATAATGGCACTTTACACGGTACATGTTAATGCTACTGCATTTCAGGATTAATATTAAATTTACTCTTCTTGCTTTTGCAGAAATACCAATCTCTGCAGAACAATACATTGTGGGTAGATAAATACACATAAAATATATATTATATATTATTATTAGGGAATTTAAATTATAAATAAAATATAAAATATAACAACATTATAGCATGGTCCAGTCATTGTCTAGTCTTTGTATCATGATATCACAGATCAATCATTCAGAAATGTATATAAGAGACCTCCAAGACTGTCAACTTTTCTCTTTCAGCCAAGGAAATTTATGGGACTTATAACATATTTTCATTACAGTAAAATTCGAATTATTATAAGTCCCAGATATGCTGCCGCAGAAAAAAAATATACTTAACAGAAAGGTGAAAAGGGAGGTCTCTAAGATCCAGTTACTTGTATCACAACATAATTATGTTGCATCACATTGTTCGTCTACATTAGAAGACAAACCTAAGCTCGTGCAATGTTCATATTTGAATGAATGTAGAAAATGCCAATTTGTACATAGTTATGTTGTAAAGTATCATAAAGCTTCTTGGCAATTTTTTCCAGTCCTTGTGCTCAGCAGCTGATCGGCACTCAATGGGACACACTTTATTGGCATGCTCAAACCGGCCTTTTCCCTCCTAGGCCCATAACCAACCCACATTCCACTTGTCGTTGGACTGTAAAAGGATGCATTTCATTGCCAAATTGTTTATCGCTAGAGAAAGATAAGAGTTACAATACATGTAATGTAACTAGCGCTTTGAAGTAAAAAAAAATGGGGAACTGTCCTAACTGACTCATATTTGCGCCACTATGGTCCCTTAGATACCTCTCAGACAGGCTATTTTGCTGAAAATAAACTGACTTGCAGAAATGTTTGATATAATTAATGATTGATATCATATTGCAGCCAGTACACTAATGGTTTTCTGGCCCTCACCTTTGCTATTAATGTTTGTATAAGAACTCTCTTCAGTTTTAGTCTGAAGTCAAGTCAGTGAATAAACATAAGTATAACAAGTAAGACTTTCCTATTACCGCGGGACCAAACTCATTGTTATGGCGCAATTGTAGACGGGCGGTCTTCCCTGACCCAATCTGTCCCCGTGGGCATGAGGGCGTACCAAACCACTTGAGGACTGGTGAGCTTGACAGCTTGCGTTAGAAAGTTGGTTTGTGCCTTTGCGCATGTTTCCTGTTGTGAGCAGGGGTCTGTTGACTTTGATCCATTGATGGGGGTTAGGGACAGAGCAAATGCCTGCCCACCTGGTCATAATTTGTCTTCTGCAAAACTGTCGTCCTGGCAATTTTTCCAGAAAAGTTGTCTATATAGATTCCTCAAAAGTCGTCTTTTTCTTCAGTCCAACAATTAATTCCTGTTGCTGACTTCTTCAACCATAACTGAAGGGTATTCCACAGATGTCACTTTTTTCTGGTCACTGTCTTCCTCAACCTATTGGAGGGTAAAAAATTCCGTTTACACCAAGAAAGTTGTAGGGGAGGAACTGAGTTTCGACAGTTGACCAAAAATCAATGGGACGGGAAGAGTGCGCTCAGATCACCATTTCGAGAGCGCTCAGGTTACCTTCTTCAGTCAGTTTAGGCAGCAGCTTTTGCAAGGAAATGGCATATTTTAGCCTTGAAACCTCCCCCACAGATTCTCTTTCAGCCGATTTTTCCCCTTACTATTCTCTTATCCTCCCCTACAAAATTCTTTGTTTACACCATGTATCTTTATGGCGTGCACTGTCAATCGCGTTTGCGCGACGAATTAATTTTGGCCAGAATCCTTCTTATGTATGCTGCCAATGTGCTTCCGCAGGTCACGCCGTCGTTCAAACGTCGGCTCGGTGAGATCCTGATCATGGGTGGTGACGTTTAAACAGATAATAATCTGACGTCTGAGTTAATCATAGAGTCAATGAAGAGCACTACGGAAAGCCCTACCTAAGAGAAACTCAAAATTAACAGGAAATCTGACTAAGTATGCCCCAGGCTTGTTGTAGCAAAACCGGAAATGGTGTAGAATTTTTTTTTGTTGTCTGACTTGAGCCAGAACAACAGACTTACTGTGACGTTTACAGAATGATGGTCCATCTTGATTTTAATCATTACCTAATCATTATCTTTAGTTCACGGACATTTTTCAGTAGGACTGAAACATTTTTTTCCAAATTAGGACCAACTATAACTGTTCTTGGTGACAACTTTGAACTTAAATTTGAGGGTGTTTTAGTCAATATATTGTCTTGATAATGGCATTTTTTGATTCTACAAGCAATTCTGATGTATATCCAACATATAAACACCCTTAAATCTCTTAATATCCATGGGGTCATTTTCCAGAGAACACTTATCCTTGGTTTTTTGCCAATTTTCAGAGCCTCGCGGTCACAGGAAAAGACACAAATTCTACTATAACTCATTATTTTAATAATCAAAATATAAAAGTTATCATAAGCACTTATGGAGACCAGTTTTATGTGCTTCTATCTGGAAGTTTGCAGTACTGTATGATTAGTGTTATGCTCTCCAGTCTCAAAAATTTGGCAAAAAAAGTCTTCTTTTGGCTCTCCTAAAAAGTTGCTATTTTGACTTGAGAACTCTTATCAATTGAACAGCCGATATGTCAAGAGCAGTTTATCTTTCAGTAGCATCGCCAAAGAATCAACTCTGCATACCATCAGTTTCATGCCATAAAATAATTAGTAAAAGAAAATTGACTATGGTGTTTCTACATTTAAACAGTAATTGTATTTTTATGTACTATGACTTGTAAACTATTTACATCTTAGATCGAAATGCATATTTGACATATAATTGATACATTTTGTCTTCATCTGCCTTGTGATATGCCAAAAGTGCTGAGCCTGGAACTGAAAAGAAAAAAAAATAATGAAGGAAAAGTAGACATTCTAACGATCGAAACTACAAAATGTTGGTGTAGTGGTTGAAAAACAATTCCTGTAAAACAAAGTTCCTGTATAATCAATTCCTTCAAAAACAAGTGTGTACTATTGTAGCAAATAAATAAGTACTGAAAAATCAATTCCTATAAAACAAGTCCTGTAAAACAAGTACATTGAATACTACTTTATTTGGTATATTTATGGGTAATATAAGTTAAGCTAAGATGTTTCAAATTACCCTAGGAAAGAAGTAGCTGTTTTTTTGAATGCATACCAAACTATATGATGATTCAACTCATTCAAGTCACTAGCTAATGTAAAAATGTCTTGTGCATGCACATCAAACTATGTAATGAACAATGTCTTTATGATGATTCAAATGACTATCTAATGTGAACAAAATTGTGAATTCCCTCTAAACGTTGTCAAAGATATAGTCTTTATGTTGATTCAAATGACTAGCTAATGTGAAAATACCTCGTGCATAAACACCAAACTTTGTCATGAACACTGTCTCTATAATTATTCAAATGAATAGCTAATGTAAAAAATCCTTGTGAATTCACTCCACACTTTGTCATGAACAATATCTCTGTGATAATTCAAATGAATAGCTAATGTGAAAATACCTTTTGAATTCATGAGACCCAAGGCACATTATGTTGGTGTGACACAATTAGTTAATTTAGAGTACTATTTTAGTGGCACTTCAAATTACAATTTAACATTTAATCACATTTTAAATGTTTCTGCAATGCTATTAATTGCAGCTGCCGAAGAGCTCTTACTTCACTTGATTGTTCTTTATTTGTTTTTGAAAGAATATAATTTCTGCTACTAACTTTGTATTATTTGCTTTCTATTAATGGTTGATTTTTTCAGTATTTGTTTTACAGGAATTCATGCAAGCAACCTAAAATTACCTAATAGTAATAATTACTTCATTAATTTTACTTGTTTTGCTCCTGGAGTTTCTTCGAACAAGTCTTGAAGGAATTAATTTTCCGCATTGATGCCCTAATATGGATGTTATGTAGACGTCTTCAAGAAAAAATACTGGAGTAGAAAAAGCAACCTAAACATCAACTGAACTTATGTGATTTTTTAACAATTAATCAAATGGAAATTTAAGTATGTATCCTTGAGTACCTTGGTCCGTAGGGTCAAATAATTGCACTTAAGGCAGCTCTCAGATTGGAGGAAAAGCTCGGAGTATACTTGGGGTATACTTGGGGTATACTTGGGGAATACTCTGGAGTATACTCCGAGTATTTTCAAAATCCTCTCGAAAACCGAGAGTGCAAGGAGGATCTTTATAAAGCCTACACAGCTTGCGAGCGCAAGTAAAAGGGAGGAAAATGCCCTGAGAAAACCCGGAGTATCCGCTATCTATCTCAGCCGAGGATCATAAAGCTGCCCTTTATTTGCATCGCCACTGATTTCAAAGCTACGGGGTGATCAATCAAAAGTGTGCAAAACTAAATGAGAGTAGCTCAGTCATGTTGCACTTAAGAGAAATATTTTTTTTATCAAAATAATAAGAAAAATTCAATGAGTTTTTGTAAAAGTTTTTGTTTTTAACTGATATGCCGGTATATAAAGGAATTTTGTATTTTTCATAAGTATCATTTTTCAACTTTGTGTGAAATGTTCATGTTTTATGCTGCACTAATGCTGAAAATAAACTTTGCATCAAAATTCAAATGCCAAACCAACTTAAGTTGGTCTTATAAGGGTATAATAAGGATATTCTGTACTATTTTGAAATATTATTTGGCAATATAATGGTATTATAACCCCAAAATAAGTTAAGGAACCCATTGAATACCATTGATTTGGGCTTCGCATTTGAAATTGCACAAGAATGGCAAGTCACATGAAATGTATAATTCTCAACTTAATTAATTTTTACTTCACAAAATGTAGACATGCCCCATAAAAACCATTAATATTTATGAAGATTTTACTTCATAACTATTTTTACAAAGTACACCAAAGTGTACACCAAAGTGTAAGGCTGATTTACTTTTGTACAGATTCGGTTGATCACCCTGTATATTTGTTTGCAGCTCAGTGAGTTTAGTTTGTGACTCAAACTGAGACTCAGCTGAGTGCTTCTTGTAAACCAATCTCTTGAAACCTTTAAAGTTTAGGCCTTGCAGAGGTGTTAAATGTCATTTTATACAATATTATTGTTTAGTAATGAATGTTTGATTCTTTACTTAAAGTTTACATTTGTGTAAATCATACCATAGTCGAAATAACAGTGTGACTCAAACTGTGACTCAAACGTTTTCAGCTGTATGAGCCCCGACGAAAATGTATAAAGGATACTCCGAGGTAACCCGGAGTATACTCCGGAGGATTTCTCTTTTCCCCTCTCAAGAAGAGTATACTCCCAGTATACTATTTGAATTGCTCCCATGTGGGAGAGGCCTAAGAACCCTCCTACACAGGGGTTTTCTTGAGGAAGAAACCCGGGGGAGGGGTTATTTTTCACCCCCTCATTTTTCGGCTAAGTTCGAAATAATAACATTGTCATTCTTCTCTCCTGACATGTATTTAAATGCTGAGCTGCCTGAGCTTGGGCAGAGCGGAAGGTTTGCTCAGGAAGAAACAAGAAGCACGCCGGTGTCAATTATTTTTGTTCTGGACTTGATGGAGTAAAAGAAAAAAACCCGGTTTTATCCTCCAGAAAACCCCTGTGTAGGAGCGCTCTAACGTGTAA
This sequence comes from Tisbe holothuriae, assembly GCA_900659605.1. NCBI lineage: Eukaryota > Metazoa > Arthropoda > Copepoda > Harpacticoida > Tisbidae > Tisbe > Tisbe holothuriae. The sequence goes on from LR139787.1 coordinate 17,076, forward strand.
ACCTCCTATTTTTTATTTTCAATAGAAATATGATTGTGAGGACGTGCGAAACCCGAAAACCGAAAACCGATTTTCGGTTTATTTTAAAACCGAAACCAAAACCGACTTCGGTTTGCAAAAAGGCAGTTTTTGATACCATGTCAGTTTTCTAGAAAGTAGATTTTTTTGTTTATAAATATTAGTAGAAAAAGATTGTTCTCCTCATAATTAAAGCATTATATTAAAATAATATTATTATATAGCAATTTAGTAAGTAAACTAAAGCTAACCTACATTCTCTCATGCTACATAAGAAAAAACCGAACCGAAAACTAAAAACCAAATGTCGGTTCATTTAAAAACCGAACCGAAAACCGACGTCGGTTTGTATTTTGCAAACCGCACATCCTTAGAAATAAAACAATATGGATATGGATATTTGCCCACATTTTAATTTGATATACTCAATATTGTTGTCTATTAAATCAAAGCCATTTGCTAGGCCATCCATTCTGATTGCAAATCATTTAATGGGTAGATTCATGAAGAATATTCTTCTTTTTTATACTCTTATATAAGACCCTTGATATTATTACTTTAAATATGCAATGTGCAGCCTCCGTGTTTATCAAATAAGCCGTTCCTTGCAAATATGAAGGAAATTTTGATCTTTGGTAGTGGTACTTAGGCACTATCTCCCTAAAAAGATAATATGAGTTAAGGGATCAAATCAAATCCCATGCATGGCAATGTCAAGCAAGAATATATCTTAAACTTGCATTTCTCCTTTTCGTCCGCCGCAAGTTTAAATTTTCTGCCCTGATCTGGCGTAAAAGCAGCGGACGATTTTTATTTTCTAATTTCTTGCCATAGTACGTGCTTACAAAGGGTTGCCGCCTTAAGGCCAAAACCAACCCTGGAATAAAGCCAGAAAATTAATACCTCCACAATAAAGCCAGAAAATTTCAAAATTAGCCAACCTCGGCATAAGGCCAGAAACTATCTTTGGCTAACCTCCTATTAAAGCCAAAAATCTAAACTCAGAGTACTAATTAGGAAAAATATGTTAAAGTATACATTATATGCACCATATGTATGTATTTTTGCATGACCATTTTATATAGACTTCATAAAATTTGACTTAGTTTTAAACTACTGTAATTATTTCATATATTTGTACTTGACAGATTCTGTAATAATGTGAACCATGCACTTTGAACTCACAAACAATAAGAAAATAGCTTGTACAATAATAATGCAATCCAACATTGCAATTGAGATATTATGAGATACAGTGCTACACAATGATATGTTGACTGCATTGTACATACTCAACTCTCTGTCAATTTCTAGTACTCCCAAGAATCGGTCACAGTGTGAGTTTATTATTGTTTTTCTCATTGTCAAAAATTGGACAATAATGATGAGGTATCACAGTTTATGACTCTCTTATTGCTATGATAAATATATCAGTTGTACAAAATTTATTTTAAAAATTGCTCATATTAAAAATAATACTAACAAAGGGTTAGATTCATCTAACATTATTCATCACTCATGTATCTGTGATCTTTGGAAAAATACTATGTAAACATGTCAAGGTTTTGTATTTTGGCCTTAATCCGGGGTTTGCCAATTCTGCTTCAAGTCAGCTGATGTATTCTGGCCTTATTCCGAGGTTTGTTCTGGCTTTATTGCGGCAGTTGGTTCTGGCTTTATTCCAGGGTTGGTTTTGGCCTTTAGGCGGAATACCCTTACAAATACCCTATACCCTTTTAAAGACCGAAAAATATTTTACCTGTTGTATTTTCTAGTTGGAGAGAGATCTTTTGCAGGGAAGTGACTTTTAACAAAGTAACCCTGCAGGGTTCCCCCGGTTCTTAAATAGAGATCGTCTGAAGCGGTCTGGATAAGAGTGTCCAAGGAAAAGAATACGTCATCATTGATTTTGAAGATATGAGTAAAGAAACTACAAGTTGAAATAATAATAATAATGCGTGTTAAGAAGTTTCTTGAGATTTTTTATTAAGGCCGCTCCCAGACAGGCATTAACGCAGGAATTTTTTCTGGTAATATTTCTCTTCTCAGCCAGGCCAGCAGGGCCGTGAGTGAGTGAGTGAGAGGGAGGAATTTATTTCCACACACTCACGGCCCAGCTGCTTGACTGAGGAGGAAATATTTCCAGAAATATTTCCTGCAAAAATGCCTGTCTGGGAGCGGCCTCTGGAATATTTATTTATAATTTCTTGCACAAACTTTTATCAGCTTGAAGCTGCATATCGTATATTTCCTTCACTACGGAAAGCCATATGTGAAACCGTAGCAAACATCGCAATGCAATGGGGAAATACAATGACCCCTGTATTAACATGGGTCATTGGGAAATATACAGGTTAATATAAGAGACGGGAAATATAAAAAAAATTAAATATTGCTTAAATAATTATTGATACCTTGGAGTACCCTAGCAATATTGACCGCCATGTGCTCAAGTAAATGACACTACAAACAACAACAGAATGACTGAATTATTACTTCAGTTGAACTTTTAATGTTAATGTGGTGCAACAATATATAAAAAAAACGTCATGTGGTCACTTACTTTTTCTTCAGTTTTAAGCAAAAAATAGCTTTTGGGTATCCTACACCTGCAGGAAAACAACCAGAACAGTCTCTCTCTTTCGCAAGAAGTTTTCTGCATTTTCCGGAAATTGCCTTCTATACACATGTAAATAATGACTTACAGCAATCCATCTTGATAGAAGAAAAATTTTAGTGCGTGCATCACTTTTAACCCCATATTGTAATACGTATCATCAAAGTCTTTTTGCAATATGTCCCCATATTTGTTTGCTTCAGTGACAATTTCGACCTGAAAAAAGGCCAAATTCGGACTCAGTTTCTTAAAAATTAAAAGGCTTGTGGCTAAAAAAGCAGTTCCATAAGCCTGAGTTTATTACATTTACTGCAGAGCAGATAACTGAAACCAAAAAAATATTTTTTGAAAAACCAAACCAAAACTGACAGTAACTGTTGGTGGAAAATTTAGAAAAAGGGAACTAGAGAAAACATAAAAGGTGTGGAAAAAATCATGCCTATAATGTCATATAACAGGGTTGCAGCGGCATAGTGCCCAAATAATTATATGGAATGGCAGACTAAAGCTCTATGGCAGACGGGCAACTTTTTTCATTTCTAAAACTTTCTCATTGAAGTAAATTCTAAAAGTGAGCTATACAGCTTTTTGTATCTGAAAATATTATTTACAAACAAAATCGTTATTTTTTCAAAAGTAGCATTATGTTGCCACTTTTGTTTTGCGGATTCTCCCCTAGTTCATCGTGCATATTATATAGATAGCGGGCATCTTGGGTACATTTTAATCCATTATATTGTCATTTGGACCCTTTCCTTGTGGATGAGCTCCTACTACCGTAGGTGGAGATAGGGATGCACAATGGACATTTTTATTAGATAAGACTGTAAGATCTGACATATTTCTATTTAGAGGAACACCGCATACTGTAGCCATGTGTTTGTAAAGTAGAATTTTATAGGACCTTTTCATTAAATATATTTCGTCATGCAATAAACTATCTCATTATCATAAACTTAAATATGTAACTTTACTGTAGTGTTGTCCCTATCAGTCATTCCTTCCCAATGCACATAAGTAACACCCAGGATGTGAATTCTGCTCATTTTTTCATCAAAGGGAGCCAAAGTTCATGGCAGTAACACAAGCTAACCAGTTCTGTTCAATAACTTTTTGCCCAAGTCTGAATTTCTCTGCACATGCCTTAACGGGACTTTGTTGTATGTAATACTTATGCCATATTATACCTGTGTTTCATAGTCTTGGGGTAGTCCAAGGATAAATAATAATGTACATTGTGGATGATTTTTGCAATTTCCTCCTGAAGTGTCTCTTATGGCAGCCCTCATTGATGTAGAGGCTGGGTTGGAGAGAACTATAATCAAAACCATTGGCTGGCCAGTCTAGAACAGAGATCAATACAGTGCCTAGAGTTGGGCACACGCCCAGCCAAGGCAGGAATGGGCTGACACTGCTTTGAGCTGGCTGTGGGCAGCTGATTTTAGCAATTAGGACTCTGCCTGGGCTGGTGGAGCTCATGCGCCGGCAAAAAACGGCAACAAAAAGGGAGCCCCCAGGCAAAGGAAGACCGACAACAGCTGAACATAGCGATGTTCTGCCGCACTTTAGGTTACTGTAGACACTTTAGTCTAGAACAGAATATAAGAAGAACTGGGTCGTAGTATAATTGAAACAGCTCAATGGTGCTCCTTTAACGCTATGGAGTTACGTACTTGACCATCATTTCAGCCAATGAGGAGGAGGTCATATTCCGGCCAAGGGAGAACATTGAACACTCAATAACTCAATTAAAAAAATAATACTCCGGATTTCCACTCTCCTCTTGATTCTCCACAGAGACTTATTAGTACTTTCATTAATTATTATTTACAGGGTGTTTTTATAGTGTCCTATTGTAGAGGCCAAAAACAGGCCTTAAACATGCCTTTTTGGACGTGCTTAATGAATTTAAAAAATCGAAGAAAATTAAAATAAGTTTTTTATAGATGGGATTCAAATTTATAAAGATCTTATATCTCTACTTGGCAGGCTTTCCCAAAACTGGTCATTTCCAGAGAAGCTCTTCAAAATGGCTCATTTATTTATGAGTACTCATAGTGCATAGTAACAATGTATTGTATTGACCTTTAAGAACTTACCTCCAGATGTTCTGCAGGAGTCAATCCACTAAGGTAGTCTTCTTCCCTTGGTGTTGGAAGCATTAAATCTTCGTCATCATCACTTTTCTCATAATTAATGTAGTCACCAAGCGTTAGGGACGCGTTACGGCCCCATCCTGGGATTTTGTAAGTCTTTATGTTAAATGTTGACTTGAGTAGTTTTTCTGGTATTACGGCCGGTACTTTCACTTCCGAAATCCTTGTTTGAATATAAGGATGCACATACGGTTCTGATTTCAGAGTGTTAACTAAATTGATCCACAATATGTATGATACTATGAAAACAATATAGAAGGCAATAATCTTCATTATTGTATGTTTCATTTTGCATTAGCCACTGCACTGGTTAATTTTCATTCATGTTCTCAATTGTGATATATAAATATATGGAATGTTTACAAGTCTGTTTAGCTAAGTTAATTAAATGTTCTTTGGGGGGATTGTTCTCCTGCATGTATGTAAAACAGCTACGGAAATTTGACAAGGATAATTCTGGAATAATATGTAACAAGAATGGATAAAAAAGTGAATTTATTTATTAAGCTGGTTGTAGTTTTTTTAAATAAAACTTTGTGTTCGTTTTCAGTTGCTCGTTTATGAGTACTTTAGAGAGCTCCTACACGGGCATTAGATACCTCCCAGACTGGCAATTTTTGCCATTTCTGCCGGCAATTTTTCTCATTTCTGCCGAGGAAATTTCTGGTACTTAGAATAATTCAAGCTCTCCCGGCGTGCGGAGGATTATACCCGTACTCATCTTCCTTCTCCTCAGAACTCACTCAACTTAGCTCTTCTCTTTTCTGCACTCCTTGAAAATCTTTCTCGGGCAGTTTTTTAATACAAAGACGGAGATAGTAAGGTGGTGTCAGGAGGACTTTTGCCTTGCACAGGGACAAAGCAAAAAAAGCTTGGGATTTCCTTTGGGATAGTACTTTATACAATTTAATACATTTCTTCTCTAATTCGACCTGCAATCATTTTTTGAATAAAAAGTATAGTTAACAAATAAAATTAAGTTACATTACCTGCAGATGATTATGAGCTCTGTTGACGCCACCTTTATGGCTAGCTTTATATGTGTGTCTCTTCCGAGAGTCACTCAGTTCTCAGTTCATCAGCCGACAAAGGAAGGAGACGTCGACTCAATTAATCCTGAGCAAAAGGGCGCGCTAAAACACTTAGAAAATTTTCACTTTTCCCCTCTCTCTTTTGTGATGAAATATTCTAAGTCCCAAAACCTGGCTAAAATTATTGACCGCCGGGAACTTGAAAGTTTGTCGACCGCATCCGGGGTAAATGTAGTTTGTGGTCCCTAGTGTCAAATTGGATGCAAATGATGGTTTTTCGTCATTTTTAATTTTGTTTCTTGTAATTCAAGCTTTTGGCTTCTAAATATACCTATTTTGGCTATTCTACATAAATAGTAACCCTAGTGAATACTTAATCAATGTTACCTGTTGACTAATTTTAGTGCTAATTTGCCTGACCCAACCTAACCTGACAGTGTCAAAAGTATTGTACTATATTCTTGTTTACCCTAGCCCTATGGGTGCCCTAGCCCTGTGGGGCACCTAAGCTAGTCATATTGTTGTCCCTAGCCCTGCAGGGCACCTGTAAGGACCATACTATGCTTCTTACAAGCCCAAAGTAACCTAGCCCTGTGGGACCCCTATTTTGGCCATTTATAGGAAATTTGCTTCTGTCATGTGCATGCACAGTGGGATTCTGTTGCAATTTTATTAAGAATAAAATAAAATACTACTATTAACCAGTAGATATAGGTCATCTTTAGAGGTGGGGAAAATAAAAGTTTGCAAATTTCTCAATTTGATTACAATTTGATCCTACGGACCACAATCTACATTCAAGCCCCGCATCCTATTTTTATAGTCATTTTTGCTTACTCCTATCCGTGGCAGAATCAGAGACGGATATACATTATTAAAACCACATTCACAGACTGAATAAATAACTTACAAAGTTTCTAACACATGCATTCGAAAGAACAGAAAAAAGACAAAAAAAGTGGATTATTCCAAGCTATTAAAAATGGCATATTGATTTGCTTTTAAATAAACTTGTTTTTTTACAACACTTTAGAGAAAAATGCCAGACATATAAAATACAAACAAGAAACGTGGCTTTGTGGACGTGTCTGTATTCTGTATTTATTCTCTTTCAGCTTATTACACCGAACATGCTCATACGTACACCGATGACTTGCAATAGAGAGGGGACCCACAGATACAGTAATATAGTTACTTCAACAGATCTGGAGCACAAACTCAAAGTCAGGAACTTTTCCTACCAAACCATTTTTACATGGAATCACTCAATTAGAGCCTAATTAACTATACCATACCCAAATACATGTGTTTTCATGTTAAATGACAGAGAAAAATGAGATGAAGGAAAAGTTCCTGTCTTTGATTTTCTGAATTCACTCCAGCGCCTAGCATTACACAAACTCAAAGGCAAAAAAACAATGTCACTTTTTAATTGCAAAGCTTTATTTTTTGTGCTAGAATTATTGTAGAGGGTACAAACATTCATA